>PGFW01038335.1:0-10183 GCA_003123925.1 Haematobia irritans | reverse complement strand
ACATCACTCTTCCCATCTTCTCAGGACATCGGGTATAAGATGTAAATGCTAGATTCAAAGGACAAATTGAGGAGTCTGGTCAGGTATCTCACTCCCAGTATTCCCAGGCTTCAGCATTAGGTGCAATTTGAAATTCATCCGTCAGGTCGTGCCCAGCGCCTTGCAGATGGTTTCGCGCTGTTAGATTGACATTGGTAACTTCGGGGCTGCGGTAAATTGTGTGTGTCGTCCGGTCTCGGAGAGCCTACGTATGCGACGAGTGGCTCTCTCTGCTTTCGGCTCTATCACTCTCGGGAATGCCCTCGACAAACAGTCGGGTTGAAAGTATTTGCGCATCTCTTCGGATCATCCACAGTCACGTCACGCCCCAAAGCGAAAAGCCGCTACTAAGACCTTGTTAGGGTATTTAAATAAAAATCAAAAATCACACCAGTAAATAAAATTGCTTGAAAACACGCATAGATAATTTAAGCGCTTGAACAAGTTGTGAATGCGTAAAGAAGGGTCTTGTGTCGTACACATGCTGTGAATTTGTACCCAATGGAATCAAAGTTGATTAGTTTTTTTCACCAATGACCTATTTGTATGCACTGACAGATTGCGCATTGCTTCAGGTGGTCTAACCAAGTGTTGCTCTTGGTGCTCGTCGGACTAATCTTTAACTAATCTCTAAGATTTAGTTCCTCTGATTCTAGCATCAGCAAAGGGTTAGACCGACGGCGTTCATCACGCTCGGTCTGCGAGGTTCCGCCGTTTCGGCTGGGAAGTTGGGACTGTCTGCCTCCAATGGAAATAAAACCACCTCACTTGGGCTAAGTTTGTACGTAGACGCCAGAGAACGGAGTGTAAGCGATAGCTCGCATAGACGGCTTGTAATCTACCATCAATCTTAATGCTGCGGTTGATGATGTCCGCCCCGCAGAAGAATTATGATTAAGATGTAATGTGATAGTGGTAATATCCCAAATGTCTTAGGTACTATATTTCAAATGAAATATAGCTATATGTATATTAAGGCGAAAAAAGTAGGAAGCTTACCTCACTTGAACATAACTGTTTTAACTCCGTGGGACGCCAAACCATATCGAGTTTGTCTTATTTTACCTAACTATGACATCTCATAATACTCGCATCTCTCATTTTTCGCTTGATTCTCGTTGGATGGTACTTCGTTATATAAGGCGCGTCATCGTGTCGCTAGGTTCAAGATTGAATCTATAAAGGCAGAGGTTTAAGATAAAATTGTGGCACGCGTCATGGTCGTTTAATTGGTGAGAATATTATTTGGGGAGGGAATGAGCAACTCGTATATTTCTGCAAGTAAAACTGTATGGCGTGTGTAAACGAAGATTCTCATATAGCTAGATAGACGGAGAAAGCACGTCATTTATTTTTCGACGGTCAACGTAGTGCGACTCGTTCTGATAAGGAGTTCAGTAATATTGAGCTGTGTATACTACTTGGCAGTTCCACGGAGCTAAGTGGAGTGGAATATTTCGCTCATAACGCACGCTCTCTCAAAACTGTTCGAAAAATGATTTGTGTGCACATGGGCTATTAACAATGCTCTAAAATTTTACTGTTCCAATTTTTTTTACCACACAAAAGAAGAGTAAATTAAAAAGCAAAATTGGTATCAATATTTAAAAAACCCAACTAAAAAAGAAAAGCAAAATTTATGAAAAAAAAATAAAATTAAAAATTAATTTCATATTGCTATCTTATTCAACAAAAAATTTTAAAGGATTTTGTGTTTTATATTAAGGTATATTTTCGTACACTTGTGTTAATCATGGCCAAAGCTATGCTTCTCTGGTCATTACCTAGGAGTGAATGCCAAAGTTCATGGTGGGCATTAAAGTCTCCAAAAACCAATCGGTTATGCCCGCACAATAGCCACTCAAGCACAGCTACCAACCGGCGGTATATACACATTGTATAGCTCTATTCCGGCAGCCCCAGACTTGACTGCTACCCCCATACATTCCATATACGGGTCACTAGTGTCTGGAAAGCCAGGCCACCACCTCCACTTCTTGTGCGATCCTTTCGAAGCACATTGTATCCATCACAATGGCGTAGGTTGCATGTACGTGTTGTGGTGTGTGAAAAAAAGTAATTATGTCTAACAAAATTTATTCAATTGGTCGATAAATAAGTACTTATATTTGGGTTTTGGCGTGATGTCAGCGTTTAGTTTAGTTGAAACTTTCTACAATTGCCTCATTTGTAAAATTAACCAAAATTGTTGTTCCTAGTGTTTCACTGTTAATGTACATATTCACTTTATATGATAAAGGAACATTATCCTATTATAAATCAATTCATATCAACAATAATACCTCCATTACTCATTAAAAACCATTGGACATTGATGGAACATGCATTTACAATGATAATTTTATGGAAAATTTACTATTTAAAAGCCGTCAATTGATTTGTTTAGCAAGCGATGTTTCAACGTTGGGTTCCAACGCTGTTACAACGCTCAATATTTATAACCATCGTAAACTTCTGACTGGGTAGATAGACTTTGATATAATTATATATGATAAGATCCACCGATTTTTACACGGGCGGTTATGTGAAATTAAACTGGCGATAGCACGCTTATAAAAGTTGCCACATTTGCATTTTCTTAGTCTTTTTCTATAAGGAAAAGGCATTCGTAAATACAAAAATTGTTAAAAAAGTATGGAATAAATGGTTCTAAAAAATGTATACTATTAAAATTCTTATTTATTCATAAACTAAGTATTTAACAAAGTTTTACGACGTTATTGACGTATGGTAAAATACTTCGTAAATGTATGTAAAATACCTTACAGTTTTCGCTAGAGCACCTTTGATAAAAAAGTTAATAACATATAATAATTGTAAATATTATTCTCTACTAAAGGATATAAATATTAATATACGCTGGTGGTTCAATATTTCAAGGATGTACTGAATAAAAAATTTTAGTTTAGTGGTTAGGTGCAAAACCCGAACATAGTACTTACCTTAAGATTAAAGTTTTTTAATGTATGATGCACCACTTAAGACTTTGTTATTTGTGTTAAGATGCAAACTATTGTAATCTGCATTCTCATCAAACTATGGGATTTGGATTGTTGAAAGTCGCGCAAGAATAGTTAGGTATTTTTTTAATAAAAAATTAATTCCGGCTTCGTCTTCGGACAAATATTGCATTTTTTGTCCACTGCATAAAATGTCCACTTCGGTCGAGTTCTAATATGTACTAACAACAGGAAGTAATTGATAAGGGACAATACATGTTACAACATATTATCTTTGATATCTTCATATTTCAAATATTATAACTGCAATATATATATATATATGTATATTGATTTTTATTTTTGTATTTTAATTTTTTTTACTTTTTTGTTTTTGTTTTTTGTTTTTTTTTTTAATTTTTTTGTTATTAGGAATTTGCTGAATTGATTACTCAAGGTGTAAGAATATCGATTGTATTCCAACACTTCGGCTGAGTTATCTCTCTGACATCCTTAGTACCACTGGAAAATCCTGATGACCAATGTTCGCCTACTTGTTCGCTATTTTGCAGATCACTTCAGCTCCAGAGTATTTTTGAATGGTGATGATCATGATTATATGAAAATAACGCAATATTATATAAACCTTTTACTTCTTAAAATACGTGAACAATACATTATATTGAATCTGTGATCACTAAGGTAAATGTAAAATACAACTGTTTAGATGTTACTTTTATTCCTGCTTTGAATTACTTAATTAACTAGTAATAACTTTCAATGACCATCTAACTTGCTTCATATTTGTTTTTTGAAAATAAGTATATATTTGATGTCTTCCAAAAAATACATGATTGTTTTATTAAAGCATGTTTCGAACCAATAGATATGTAGTATCGTTCATTAGACATCAAGGATATATTTATTTTTAAAGCAAATTTTTTTGTATATTTTATATTAAAGATGAGAAAATATCACATGCAATTTGTAAACATTATATAAACTTATAATGTAGGATGCATATTATGTATTGGAACCAAATTAAATCATATCGTAACAGTAAAATCTTTAAAAAAGAAATTTAAAACAGCGATAATTATTGTAACCAATACCGTGCAATCACATTTATAAAAATATTTTAGAAAAAAATCTTCAAATATCACTTAGTTTAAATTACAACAAATAGTATAATCGAAAGTCCGTCATGCCGCATACAAGTCATACGCGTCATACGAGTTCTGGCGACGATTTAGGAAGCACAGATGAGGTTAAAGTGTTCAAAGATGAGGGTGACCGAGAGGATGAAAAAATTTCGTCAGAGAATTTGTTGGAAGAAAAATCTAGCTTAATCGATTTAACAGAAAGTGAGGAAAAAAGTGGAAAAGTATCCATTCGATCTGGTCAGAGTCCAGTCTTCAGCAAAATTGAGCCCCATACATCTGCGTATAATATGGGCTACCTTGTGTCCCCGTATACTTATTCAAATGGGTCTGCTGGAGGATTGCCTGCTACTATTGCAAATAAAATAAGTTTGCCATGCTTTTTCGGCCACAATGGGGATCATCTCACAACGCCTCCACCAGCACATTGTGGTATACCTCCTTATCAATTAGATGTCAAATCAATAAATTTAAGTAGGCAAGCAATATATCCTTTCTCCTCCAGTCAATATCCATACTCCATGATAACACCTGATATGACGCAAGTGGCAACGTGGCACACGCCTTCGGTATATTCTGCAACGTCAAGTTTCAGAAGTCCGTATCCAACTTCCCTTCCTATCAATTCCACACTTTCTGGTGATTTTTCATTTCGATTTTCCCCTAGCCTTCTTCCGTCTGTACATACATCACAACAGCTTATGCTTAATACACATCATACAACTACAGCATCGAGTCCAAAACAAGATGGTAATTCGGATACATCCACAAACAATAGGTTCTTAAAAACTGACAATAGTAAACATGTGAGGGGTATACAGAGCTATGACAATTGTAAAGATAATTCGTCCGAAAAGAAAAAGCCTCATATAAAAAAACCATTGAACGCTTTTATGTTATATATGAAAGAAATGAGGGCGAAAGTTGTTGCTGAGTGTACACTCAAAGAATCTGCTGCTATCAATCAAATACTTGGTAGACGGTGGCACGAGTTGTCAAGAGAAGAACAAAGTAAATATTATGAAAAAGCACGTCAAGAGCGGCAGTTACATATGGAGCTATATCCTGGGTGGAGTGCTAGAGATAACTACGGCTATGTTTCAAAGAAGAAGAAACGTAAAAAAGACAGATCTCCAGCAGATTCTGGAGGGAATAGCATGAAAAAATGTAGAGCTCGTTTTGGTCTCGACCAACAAAATCAATGGTGCAAACCTTGCAAGCGTAAAAAAAAATGTATTCGTTATATGGAATCTATTGGTATCAACTATAATAATGTAAAAGAAGAGCACCTTAATGAATTAGATGACGTAGACGGTCAAAGAAGTGACGAGGACGACATTGAACATGACATTATAGGCAGTTGTGAAAGTTGCGACGATAATAAGACATACGACGATGATAATGAGTCTTTAAATCAGAGCCTTTCAAGTCCAAGTGGGTTTTCTAGTTTCCAAAGTCCTCGGGCCAGTCTGGCTAGCCCGGCTATTGTCCAGAGTGCAAATGAAGCCACAAATTCCAGTTATAACGAACAGAGCCTAAGTCACCCAAACTTGCATCATTTGCAACCTCCGAATTTACAAATGCAGCAACAAATCAAATCAAATTTCCAACAGTCTAGTTCTTCATCGTCCTGTCCAACATCAAATTCTGGCTACGAAACTAGTGGCCTTCTTGTTAGTAGTCCGAATTCAGTGTCAAATATTATATCAACACTTCCATCACCTTTATCAACAACAATGTCTAATTACAGCTCAACCTGCTCATCGTCAACAACTGCATCCGCCTCTTTACCAGCCTCATTATCGGACCGTATGATGCGTTCTCTCCTTAGTAGCAGTCCTGCGATGCTGCTCGGAAATCGCTTAAGTCATTTGGCGATGGGACTGGCTATGAATAACAGTAGCAACAATGTGATTGGAAATGGTATTCACAGTAACCACGATAGTCTTAACAAAACTTACAAATCGTTGGATACTGTTTCTACAAAGAAAAATGATAGTAGTGTAAATCATTCAACGACATTTAAAATAGGGGTTAACAATAGGACTTATATGGCAACTGTAGGTCATTTTGAAGAGTCCGATAAAATATTAAAATCATCTGTAATTGATGCAATGTCATCTCAGAAATCTCCATCCACAACAGAAACAATATCCCCGACTGAGTCATGTAACCCCATGAGAAGTAAAATACATCAAAGTAACAATGGGACTTTTCAAAGAAGTCCTATAGGAGCGAATCCTAGAGACATTAATAATCCACTAAGCATAAACCAGTTGACAAAAAGACCACACGATGATGCAAGTGCTTCCAATAGTACAGACATTAACAACAGAACCTCCAGTATGACAGATTCAACTTTACATAGTCTTGTCGGTCAAGCAACAGTATCCGATGATATAAGCTTCATTTCTTCCAACCTTTCACAGTCGATTCAGCCAATTTTACCATCGACACATAGTATAAGAGACAGGCCATATATAACAATTCGTTTTCTCCACATTTTCAACAGAGTGCCAATCGACATTTAGTAACAACCACAAATTCTTCTTCAATTGTCACACCGATTTCTGAGAAAAGTAACAGTATTACAAGTGGTAGTAGTCCGAAATCGTCCACAGAACCATCGAATGAAAGTGGTGCCATAAACGTAGCATAACATCCTATGTTCTACTAAATATATCATATTCAAATATTTTAAGCAATATTATTTTCAGTAAGAACACTAATTTGTAATAGTTTTAAACTATAATTAGAATTAATTTACATATAAGTTCAAATTAGGCTTTAAAATTGAATATGTGAAATACTGCCTTACAATCGGGGTATACAAATAAATTTGTATTAGTTTTTTTATATAACAGTTTTTGCAATATATTTAGCTTCGTTTATTTAATTCCATTTATTTAGGTGGTGAATGAAGGGGGTAGGTATATATGATTTATGCGACAAGACGTACATTAAATTTTATTTTAAACAGTACTAGAACGAAAAAGCAACAAATCAACAACTCGCAAAATACACAAAAATAAACATTGAAATAAAAAAAGGTATTTTTGTAGTGCTTTGTCTTTACGGAACAATGTCAAATGTACAAATTTTCTACCATTATATAAGTTAAAGGATATCAAACGAAAAAACACATAATCTATACCCAGTGAATCTTGCCCAAACGATATAAAAACAAAAATAATGCCTCCAACAAGAATTGTGGAAATCAGACCGTTGAACCATGTTCAGGCGGTGCTACAGCGGCTCAGCGGTCATTTCCTACGGAGGAAATTGTATCGGAATATAGAATACAATGGGCTTTAAGTAGTTTTGGACCATTCAAATCCCCCGGACCTGATTGAATTACTCCGGCGGGGTTACAAGCAGTGACTGACAGAATTATCCCCTGGTTGTCGGCGATATATACAGGATGTGTCAACTTAGCATATATTCCAGGAAAGTGGAGGGAAACAAAGGTCGTTTTCATACCTAAAGCGGGAAACGCCACTCACTCGAGTGCGAAGGATTTCCGACCAATCAGCTAATCCTCATTTCTTTCTAAGACTCTTGAGAGGATGATAGATATTTTTCTTAGAACTAGCGTCGAATCGAGATTGCTCTCGAAACGACAGCATGCCTACTCGAACGGTCTACTGAGACCGCAATGCATGAACTAGTCAGTTTTATTTAAAGGTACCTATTACATATGGGCACTTCTAGTTTTAACCGCTGAACCTTCTCGATTATTGTCTTCTGTTGAACCAACCAGATTGTTCCAAAAACATTAGCATACTGCTTAAGTTAACTTAGCTTAAGTTAACGTTTTCAAGGTCCGCCAGTAATCTAAAGCTATATGCCCCTAAAATTCGCTTACGCCTTATTCAAAATGCAGAACACTCACACAAAACGTGTTTAATTGATTCCTTTTCCGCATCATGACAGCTCATACAGTAGTCATTATACTTCGCGCCAATAGTTTTTGCAAAATCGCCTAACAGGCAGCGACCCGTAATAGCAGATATCTGGAGTGATATCTGACGTCTTGAGAATACTAGCATATCTAGTGTGCGGATTAAGTTAAAATGGGGCCATATTTGCTTTGTGTCGTTATAACCCTTGCAATTCTCCCATCGAACATTTGCCATCATAACAGCCTTCTCACGCAGTAAGAGCGTGCAAGTAGCCAGGGGCATACCAACAGATTCTAGTTCCCTGGGAATATGTAAGGTAGTTCCTAGCCTTGCTAACTCATCCGCTTTGCAGTTCGTTTGGAAAGGAGCCGCTTTGGAGTTAGTCGAGAAAAAAGACATACCGGCTAAACCTAGAGCACATTGATACCTGCTAACCCTCCTGATCCTGGGTCAATATTAAACAGACTAAAGGAATGTAAACCAGATCTTCCAACGGCCGATTGGAAGGTTGGACGTTTGGATGAGGTGGATGGACCAAGACGACATGCGGTGTTTATATTGAACATTGAGTTGCTGCCACATCTAGCCCAGACCCAAGGACGTGTAAGTTATGGCTTTCATGATATCCATATGAAGGTATACAAAAAGAGCTCAGCCAAAGGATTCCGAAACGGACAGACCTCCGCTAGAGTCAGAAGTGAAAAACTCTTCTTGCGAAGGCGAAAGACACATTAAAACTGCAGACATTGACGAACATCGTATGCCGGAAGCTTCTACAGGCTCAAACCTCACCAATCGGTGAAGACGAAGCCTTCGAAGACTCAATCGAAACGGCTGATGTGACGGTGGTTGCAAATTTGGATGGTTCTAAGGTTCCTCCAGATAAATCTTCACCATTGTAAGGCTGCTTGTGCTGCCTTAAAAGTTCTCCTGATGAAAGGAGATATAGATATAGTTCTTATTCAAGAACCATATGTATATAAGAACAAGATCTGTGAATTAAGTACTCCGGGTTTCAAACTTTTGCATAATACCTGCAAAGATATAAATCGAGCATGTATAATTGCCAAAAACGAACTAAACTTATTTCTGCTTCCTTCATTGAGCAACGCAGACACTGTCGTTGCCAGTATAGAGATAGTCAAATGCATATATTGGGTATCTTCGGTCTAGATGGGACATGATAGGGAGAGCCTCCATGTGCCGTTAAGACCTTGGTTGAGGAGTCACTGAAAACAAAGAAAAAACTCATTATGGGATGTGATGCAAATGCACATCATAGTATTTCAAATCCCCCGGACCTGATGGAATTACTCCGGCGGAGTTACAAGCAGTGACTGATAGAATTATCCCTTGGTTGACGGTAATATATAAAGGATGTATAAACATAACATATATTCCAGAAAAGTGCATATATTTATACCTAAAGAAGAAAAAGCCTCTCACTCGAGTGCGAAGGATTTCCAATTCAGCTTATCCTCATTCCTACTTGAGACTCTGTAGATGGTGATAGTTATTTATCTTAGAACTAGCGTCGATTCAAGTTTGCTCTCGAAACGACAGCATGCATACTCGAAGGGCAGGTCTTCTGAGACCGCATTGCATGAACTAATAATATTTATTGAAAGCTCACTATCTGTCAATGAATACACAATCGTGGCGTTTATAGACATCGAATGGACATTCAACAACGTCCATCCGAGCTTGATATTAAATGGACTGACAACTCTGAATGTTGATCCAGGTATACTTAGGCTGTTAGACGAACTTCTAACGAAGAGACGTATTTCAGAAATAGTCAAGTACTGCAAAGAACACAAAATTCCCACAGTTAAGCCCATCTCCTTAGGTGGTATTAAAATTCCCTTTGGGGAGTGTGCAAAATACCGTTATATTTGACAGGAAACTGAAATTTAAGCTTAATATTGAGGAAAGGGCGAAAAAAGCAACGGTACTCTTGTAAAAAAGTGGGTGGGAAAAAATTGCATTGGCTATACACGGCAGTGGTTAGGTTAGTAGGTTAGGTTAAAGTGGCAGCTCGATTAAATTTCAGGCTCACTTAGACTATTCATCATTGTGATACCACATTAACTAAAAAGTACCTATACATATGGGCACTTCT
>PGFW01038331.1:25446-42465 GCA_003123925.1 Haematobia irritans | reverse complement strand
AAAAATAACGAAAACACATGCTGTTTTTTTTTTTTCAAATGTCTAATTCTCTTGTTTCCGAATGTACCCTTTACTCCGAATACCATTCTATTTATTTAAATTAAAATAATTGTTTAGAACTTAAGCATATACAGATTATTTTGGACTTTATCGTAAAACAGTTTTTTCGAGAACAATCATACAAGCGGTTTCACAGAAATTGCTCTCTTTTCAATTCTCGTCACTGTGTTATGTTGATATGTTTCGTCAACCTCCCGGTTTTCCATCTCTATTTATTTCCTCTATCTCTCTCTCCATGTCGCTCTCTGATAAAATATACAACAATATATATGTTTATCGAAATTTATAAATTTATATGTTTACATTCACACACATTATTTTATAAAACATTCATGCCCCAAACATAAATATTTCTATACATATTAACATATGCTGTCCCAAACATTTAGTTTGTTAAGTTTAAAGGAACATTCATGTTTTCACTTAATAAATTGTGTTCTAAAAATATGTGCCCGAAACACATTTTGTTTATAATCGGATCATATGAAAAACATATTTTTCTAACAGAACAAAAAAATACTTTTCGTGTTCTGGAAAACGAAAATTTAACGCGAATTTATTTGGTTGTTAAAAATTTCGTTTCTTAGGAATAGTATATATTATGTGTGTATACACGACGGAAAAGACTGTTTTCATATGTTTGGGTGGTAAAAATTATAATTTTGGAACTCATACTTTTTAACAACAATATTTTTAGTGGCAAGCATTATAACGTTCTATAAAACTAGCATAACATGTTTTGGACATAAATATGTTAATATGTTAGAAACATGATTATGTATGGGACAATAAAATGTTTGTAAATATAATTATCTTAGATGCAAACATATATCAATTTGGAAATAGCCTATAAACATATAACATAGAGAGATTGCTGCAAGTAAAATAATGGAATTAACCAATTGGCGCCTTAAAAATATATCCACACAAAGAAAATTTCATAAAAATTTTTTAAGTGTTTGTCATAGTCACTGATGTCAAATTCTGGTGGGCGACAGAAAGTGTCATAATCATTCAAATTTTCCTGATTATTTAACTCCGAATTTCCCCAAATAATACATCGTCAAAAGGTCTATAACTTTCTTGTCCGAAAGAAAGTATTTTTCTTTATGTTGTATGGGGTAGGTATTACAAAAGATTTTGTTTTCGGTATAAAAAAATGTTTTGTTTACAAAATTCCAGATACGAAAAAAACCAGTTTATTTCACGCTTCTCTCTTCAAAATGTTATGTTATTTATATTACGCTACCGTATAATTATGGCTCAGGTATTAAATAGATTTTAATTGAATTCTGTTAATTAAAAAAGTCAAAATGCAAAAAAAAACACCAGAACGTATGTCAAGGCAGACATAAATTCAAATTCTAAAAAAAAATTCTAAAATAAAATAAAAGTAAATCGATATTATTTATTATATACATTTTAAACAACAGTACACAAACTAAAGCATTTTAATTAATTAGTGGTTAAAATTTTAAATAAGATATTAAGACATTGTGTTTTTTCATTAAAACAAAAAAATTTAAAAAATTTAAGATTATAATATTAAGACGCGTGTGCAATGTTCAGTTTTCGGATTTTGAAATTCACCTTTATTTTCTCCTTTTAATTTTTCTAACTAATCAAATTTATAAATGCCATTAAACGTATTCCTCTTAAATTTTGACGATAATAACGGAAAAGAAAAGGTGCATCAATTAATAAATTAAAATTATGCTTGCATTAATTTAAAACTTCACGCAAAGAATAAATAAATCTCCGCACCCTCAAAAAAAACTCACTTCTGTAACATATACCCCAAACACATTTTGCTTCAAGCATATATATTTTCAGGATTGGTCCACACAAAATATTGTTTGCATTGTTCAAACAATTTTAATGAAATGGTCTTTGTGTGGATATATTTTTTAAGGCGCCAATTGGTTACTTCCATTCTTTTACTTGCAGCGTTAACTCTCTAGGTCTCTCTTTCTAAACACATATATGTTTATAGGATAATTTCCAAATTATATATGGTTTGCATCTAAGCCATATTAATATTTACAAACATTTTTAATGTCCGCAGAACATAATATAATTCTAACATATTAACATAATATGTCCAAACAATATTCATTCTAGTTTATGAACATTATATGCTTTCACAAAAAATATTGTGTTAACAAAATTTGAAGTCCAAACATATAAATTTGCACACAAACATATGAAAAACAGTCTTTTATCGTCGTGCGAGCGAGTTTTAGACGAATGAATTACAACTTTCCTTATAAAGTTAATTCCCTTTGAGGAGCAAATTCAAGAAACTGAACAGAAAAGTTTCTTCAGTTTACTAACTATAAAGTTAACTGCGAAAAATTTTCAATGCGAAAAGGAAACATAATACCGGCCTTCTATAGTAGGGAAGTCGTTTATATAATTTGATAAAGTTTTTTTTATGATATTGAAGACAACTGGTTTCATCGTCGATCAATTAATTCAAGGCTTTGATGCACCCCTGGTGTATTTCCATTAAATGGGTCTGCCAAAATTTCTCTAGAAACATATTGTAAGTCACCAAAATTTGCCACAAAAAAACTTTCTAAATATCCAAATAAATCATGATTTGTTTAACTTTTTTATTTCATCCTTCTCGTCCAATCTAAAATTCCATTATTTAAAACTATTACTCATAATAATTTAATTCATAGTTCTCATTACTTCCCTTAGATTCCTGCTAAGGACGCCTTTGGGGTATATTGCCATCGATCTAACCTATAAAAACCCGCCATAGTTCTCATAATCATTTGGTCGATCCATAATATACTTACTTCCACTATATTGACCAAAACGGCCAAATTGACGTTTATCCCGAGTCAAAGTGTCATCATCATTCTCCTCATCAGCCGTCTGGGCCATAACAATCGTCATCATCAGAAAAACGAATAGAAGAACTGGTAAAACTTTCATTTTACTAAAACAATTTTACGTAAAACACTGCGATACGCATAGATTGGCTATTCAAACTGAAGTGACTGGCCTAGCTAAAGCTGGTATAATCTTTTATATTTGATTGACTTCCAAACCGGTCATATGGAAAAAAAACTAAACAAGAATATGATGTCTCATTACCATACACCTATGGTGGGGAGGGTAAAATATTTCATTATTTAGTTCACAGTATTGAATGAATTTTCAGCAAAAAAAATTTACTGATTCTCGTAAGTTTTGCGTTTTGTTTTTTAATATTGGTGGCGTTATATTTTTCTGTTTTTAATTACACTTATGTAACAAAAAAAATACATTTTCACGTTTAAGAAAGTGACTTTTATTTTTGGTAGTAATTATAGTTTTTTTTTAATAAATTATAAACTTCAAGGAAATAGATAAATAAAAAATGTTTTTTGTTTATAATAAAATCATGCAAGTTCTTTAAGAAATATTTGTGGTAGTTTATTTTTTATAAAAATTTAAATTATAGTATACATGAACCACATGTGCTAATAATAACCCAGCTCGCCTATAATAACCCAGCAAATAAAGCGTCGCCAAAAAAGTAATGAACCTGTGGCTTTTTGGATCCGGCAGTGGTGTAAAATTGGCGCAGAAGCGATGAATTTAACATGGGCTTGTCATAGGACGGTTGTCCACAATTTCCACAGCCGTTGCACTGAATTTGCTTCACTTCTTTAGGTGTGATCCGAATTCAGTGTTTTGATGTAAAATTAAAATCATTTGGTGATATATTGCGCAATAAATAATTTTTATATTTTTAATGCATTCTAACCTTTTGTTCGAAACTTTTGACCTCAAATATTTCGCCAATTGTCAATTTCTCTAAGAACATGGATTTTTGCATTTTTTGACTAATTTAAATAATTTGTACCATTGTATTAAATCCTTACTATGTTTTTTAACCATTTGAAACAAAAAAAAATTAAAATTACCCTTTGAAAATAGTGAAAAAAAGCTAGTATAAAAAATTTAATTAAAGAACTTTCCCTGAGTAGTTAAAATAAAGAACATCTTTGAGAACACATTCTTTGGAAGTGCCTTTTAAACGTTGTGCCCCTTAGAATACTGGTTCTTCCCAGAAGTTGTTCCAACAAAGCAAGTCTTTTTAAAGCGCATCCCGGGAATCCCCCATTTTTTTCCACTTCCGAAGTTTCTATAGAAATTTTGGTAGATTAACTTTTGGCTCGAGTGGCAACGCGCGATTATGAAGCAGATATGGATTGTGTTAATTGGAGATCGCTTATATAATATAGACCGATTGGCGCAATTTTGGTATGGTTGTTAGCCGGTCCTTTTTGAACATTCCCACAAATTAAGTGCAAATTAAACTTTTTGGACATTATACATTTCACGAAAATGCGGTTGAACTTTTTCACAGCCCATGGAAGTTCTTTTTGAGAAGGTTTGGCAAATTACGAAATACGATTTTTTGAATTTTGTTAATTTTTAATGGAAACAAGTATATACGGCCGTAAGTTCGGCCAGGCCGAATCACCATGGATTACGTAGAAATGTTTCTAAACACTCCATCCACAATCGAATTACTTGAGTTTGCGGTAACGCTTGCCGATGGCAGGTATCTAAAACCTCCTAACATCGTCTTCTAAATTGTAAGTAAGTCCATACGTCGGTGTATATATGTAAATACGTATTAATTCATTAAATACGATTAAATTAGTATAATAATTCAAGTTTGATCAATAGTTTTCTATATATAAATAAAATGTTTCATCGAAAATTCTTCCATAAGAAATAAAATAAACCCGAGGCAATTTATTTGGAAAAGTTTATTACTTTCCTCCGGAACAAAATTTTAGAAACGAATGAATATTCGATTTTGCTATAGAACTTTTCCAAGATAAATAAAATCCGAAATTTATGACAAGCGTTGCGAATTAGAGTGATTAAATTGCAAGTCGGGGTTTTTCTGGTTTTAAACACCTGTCTTTTTACCGAAAAACCAGTGGGCGGTGTTTTTTGAAACAAGTAGCTGACATACAAAGTTTTATGGGTTCTGAAAAGGATA
Source organism: Haematobia irritans (assembly GCA_003123925.1). NCBI lineage: Eukaryota > Metazoa > Arthropoda > Insecta > Diptera > Muscidae > Haematobia > Haematobia irritans. The sequence goes on along the minus strand of PGFW01038331.1, from coordinate 37,388 downwards.
GCCCTAATTTTATTGGGCACCAAAAATCACTGAAAAATACAAATTCCGGATAATTTATTAAAAGTGTGGACACATTTTTTTATACCTCCACCATAGACTGGGGGTATATTAACATTTTGTCATTACCGTACACATTCGAAAATATTGCTCTAAGACGCCCCCACACTGTCGAAAAATAATTGCTCTAATAGACACCCATAAAAGTTATATGTTCTGGGTCCGTGGTGAAATTTCTGAGTCGATCTGGAGCATGTCCGCGCGTCCGTCTTGTTGAAATCAACGCTAACTTCCGAACGAAACAAGCCATCGACGTTGAAACTTGCACAAGTAGTTGTTATGATGTAGATCGGATGGTAAGCAAATGGGCATACTCAGTCACTTTTACGTATCGCCGCCCATATAAACGGACCCCCAAATTTGCTTGCGATTGGCTTCTATAGAGAAGCAAATTTCATCCGATCCAATTTTGGTATGTGTTTTAGCCGGTCCTTTTGAACAATTCCACAAAGTTAAGTGCAAATTCACCCACCTTTGACATTTACATTTCAACAAAATCGCCGTTTGATCTTTTTCCACGGCCCATTGGAAGGTTCTTTTGAAGAAGGTTTTAGCAATTACGATACGATTTTGAATTTTGTTAATTTAATGTGGAAAAAAGTATATACGGCCGTAAGTTCGGCCAGGCGAATCACATGGATTAGCGTAGAAACTTCTTCGTAACACTGCCATCACAATTCGAATTACTTGAGTTGCGGTAAGCGTCTGCGATGGCAAGGTATTTAAAACCTCCTTAACACCCGTCTTCTAATTGTAAGTAAGTCCATCAACGTGGTGATTATTAATACGTAATATAATTCATTATAATACGATTATAATACGTAATATAATTTCAAGTTGACCAAAGTTTTCTATAAAATAAAAATTTTAGACAAAATTCATAGAAATAATAAGTCTTATTACAAAATTTCTATAGAAATAAAATTAAAATTGACAATTTTCCTATAGGAATAAATTTTTAAAAAAAATTTCTATAGAAATAAAATTTGCAAAATATCCTATGTAGAAATAAAATATTTAACAAACATTTTCTATAGAAATCAAAATTTGTTCTGACCACAATTTTGTATGGAAATACGAATTTTTAACAAAAAGTTTCTATGAGAAACTTGTAGATTATTTTTGGGCTCGAGTGGCACCGCGATTATGAAACCGATATGGACCATTTTTGTGTGATTGAAGATCGGCTAATATGTAGACTATGGACCAATTTTGGTATGTTTTGTTAGCGGCCGATGATACTAACACCACAAAATTGAAACCGGATTAGGATGAATTTTGCTCCCGATTTGACCTCCCGGAGGGGGATTCGGTTTATATGGGGCTAATATATATTGTGACGGGTGGGACCATTTTTGCATGGTTGTTAGAGACCACATACCAAACCGTGTACCAAATGTCGTCCGGATCGGAATGAATGTGCTTCTCTTTGAGGCCCGCAGCCAAAACTGGGGATCGGTTTATATGGGGCGCTATATATAATAATTGGACCGATGGTGACCATTTTCGCGTTGGTTGTTAGAGAATCACACCGAAAAAAAAAGTTTTTACTATTGTTTACGAAAAATGAACTAACCATAGTAAGAATGACCTATTGATTTGCGCAAAGATTTTTTTCATCCTAGATGAAGTTCATGATCTTTCTTTATAAATTAGTTTCAATGTATTGCATCGTATTTTAGTTCATTATTATTATGATGTGGGAAGATAATAGTTAAACTAATTCAAAATATTCCTGCATCTCGGAATTACAATTTTTTGGGAACTTGATATTAAGAATTGGTTTGAAAATAAACTGTTTGGTCGGTATATTTTCAATAAAAAAAGTAGAGAAATTGAGGAATCAAAGGTACAACAAGCCTGTATATCACTATGAAATTTTCGTTACAAAACAAGTCAATTTCTTATACCACCAGTATTTTTGATTTCAAAAAATTAAAATTATTATATTGAACACAAAACTATGGTCTTATGATCATATAAGGGTGATTTGGTTAAGAGCTTGATAACTTTTTTTTAAAAAAAACGCATAAACTTTTGCATATATTCTCATCGGTTCTTTATTTGAAACGTAGATTGGTCCATGACATTTAACTTTTTGAAGACTAATTTCATTTAAATGTTGACCGCGTGCGTCTTGTGGTCCATTTCGGAAAGTCCAATTTTGGGCAACTTTTCGAGCATTTCGCGCCTGGGAATAGCCGAATTTCTTCGCAAATGTTGTTCTTCGCAAAGCCTGGAATAGTGCGTGTTTTTCTGTAGACTTTAGACTTGACATAGCCCCACAAAAAATAAGTCTAAAGGGTCAAATCGCATGATCTTGGTGGCCAACTTACCGGTCCATTTCTTGAGATGAATTGTTTCTCCGAAGTTTCCTCAAAATGGCCATAGAACCGCGAGCTGTTGTGGCATGTACGCCCATTTTGTTGAAACCATCATGTAACCAGTTCAAGTTCTTCCATTTTTTGGCACAAAAAAAAATTTGTTAGCAATCGAACGATAGCGATCGCCTTCAACCGTAACGTGCGTCGCAACCGCATCTTTGAAAAAATACGTCCAATGATTCCAAAGCGTACAAACCAAACCAAACAGTGCATTTTTCGGAGATGCATGGTGCAGTCTTGAACGGCTTCTGGTTGCTCTTCACTCCTAATGCGGCAATTTTGCTTATTTACGTAGGCCATTCAACCAAAATCGAGCCTCAATCGCTCGAACAAAATTTGTCGATAAAAAAGCGGATTTTCTGCCACTGATTTTGGTAATAAAATTTCAATGATTGGCAAGCGTTGCTCGTTAGTAAAGCTCTATTCATGATGAAATGTCAAAGCATACTGAGCATCTTTCTCTTTGACACCATGTCTGAATCCCACGTGATTCTGTCAAATACTAATGCATGAAAATCCTAACCTCAAAAGAATCACCCTTTACAATAAAGGCAATATTTTTATTCGTAAGTTGGATGCAGTTACTTGTCGGTAGTTAGTAATTGCTTATTCAAAAGAGTAATATTCTACGTTACTTGGACTAACTAATTAATTTTAAATGTCATGTTTCTATCCATATGAAAGATTATTGCGGCATAATTGGCCTATATTCATTGAATTGTTGTCGCAATTTCAATAGATTTGGCTAACTTTTTGTTCGGGACGGATTTTGTCTTATAAGCATCCTGAAATTGCAAAGTTATACAAAATATACGAAATATGAATTTTTAATCGTACATATTGAAAATTTTAACGTTACGGCTTTTCAAGAAGTATTTTCTAGAGCCAATAAAGATATCAGTTTTATTAGCATTAAACAGTAAGAATACTCCAAAATTACATTACAAGCCTGTCTACTTGCAAGGTAAAAATAATTATTATTTAATCAGATTGAAATTTTGGGTTTTTATTAAAAACTGGACAAAATACCGTTTATAGAAAAACTTACCACAGTTGAAAAATCCTTCAGTAAAGGTAACATTATTAGAATCATATCCATGGAAATGCGGACGTTTATTCGAAATTATTCTCAGAAATATATATTGAAATAAGAAAATATTATAAAATTAGACATAATTTCCACTTTTCAGTATAGCATTTTAGTAATTTTAAGGTTGTATATTAAGTTCAAGTTTAGAGGCTAAAATCGCAATTTTCATGATAAGGTTTCTTTAATATCCATTATAAAGAAAATAATCTTTATAAAAAACTTGGTTTGGGCTATTCTCCATCAAGTTATACTTAAATTTGTATCGAAGACGTATAATTTTATACTTTTCTTAGTGATTTATTTTTAATTTAATTTTAAGGGATTTATGCATATTATTTTAAATTAATTTTTAAACATATTCAGTAATTATTAACTTGCGGTATTGAAATGCACTTGCTATATATTTTATAAGTTTATAATTTTAACTAATTAACAAGAAATATACCAGTTCTTAAATGCTGTTATTTGTTTTTTTATAATAAAAGCGTTTCTGATTACTCTAACATCACTCATTTCAGCTCTCAGTTTCTAAAATGTTTCGAATAAATGTATTTTCATTAAATAAACACAAACCGCCACGTAACAATTTTGCAATAACTTAAATCCACGTGTGGCACTCATAAAATGCTCATACATAACTGAATGCAACAATAAAACTCACAGAACAAAGTATAAGGGATACACACCGTAAAGAAAAAAACTCCATCACACACACACACGATCCCTTTCTGATCTCGCTATTGCAAGAAAACAATACTCTCACGCACAAAAGATACGCAACAACAACACAAGGGAACATTCCATTGTCTCTAGAATCGAAAAACAACCAACAACAGCATAAATGACGCAATAACAAACCAAACAATGCATATACGAGATATAACACAAAATGTCTGCTAAAAAACTCCCTCACATGATGCTACTCACATTTCCAGTACATCGTTTATTTGATTTAGTTGGCAATTTCTATTCTAATCTATAAGTTAAGGTAAAATATATACGCAAACCCTATGAGGAATCTATAAAAAATTATAGTACACCCGTCAAGGATTTATATTAACTACTTTTATATTCTAGTTTACTAAAATGTTCAAATGTGAGGATAAAACACTCCAAACTATATAATAAAAAGGGAATATCTGAGGAGCCATCATACGAATGCGGTAATGTCGTTAGCTTAATTGTTTCTACAAAATTTTTTTTCGCAATACAAAAATTTTTTCTTAGTAATCTTGTCCCAACATTCGCGTATAAGAATTATTTATATTGTCCATTGTATTTTTTATAATAGAATCACCATTGCATTAATACTGTGTGGAATTTTTTAGGAAAAATCCCTTCCCATTTCATAGTCTAGTGACTAAAAAACATTTACTGAATTGTTTATAAGCTTTTTCCCTTTAGCTATAGTTAATTTTCGTTTGTGGTTCGAAAATGACTATTATTTACACGTAAATTTGATTGAAGCTTATGTGAAAAAGTTTAAATGGTCTTAAATATACAGACAGCTTTTTTTCTTGTGGCATATACCAACACCATGTACAAATTAAAGCAATGATCGGATGAAATTTGCATTTCCTTGAGGTCCGCAAGCCAAAATCTGGCAGATCGGTTTATATGGGGGATAATATATAATTTGTAACACGATGTGGACCAATTTTGCATGGTTGTTAGAGATCCATATACCAACACCATGTACCAAATTTCAAGCGGATCGGATGAAATATGCTTTTCTTTAGAGACCTCAGCACGCCAAAATCTGAGGGTCGGTTTTATATGGGCGGCTATACGTAAATGGACCGATTTATGGTCCATTTACAATACCATCGACCTACATCAAAAACAACTAATTGTGCCAAGTTTCAAGTTGATGTTTGTATTGTTTCGAAAGTTAGCCGTGATATTAACAGACTGGACGGACGGACATGCTTAGAACATCAGAATTGTCAACACGATCCAGAAATATCATACAATTTATGGGGTCTTAGGCAATATTTCGAAATGTGTTACAAACGGAATGACAGTTAATATACTCCCAATCCTATGGTGGAGGTATATAAAATATATTTTAATACAACAAATTATGCCAAAAAACACAACATAATAAGAACGATGTATATCGCATACAATGAATTATTTTTTTTAGAGGAAATATTTAATAAAAATGCTGGCTGGTGAGATTAATAAGAACATCTCAAGAAGTGGTTGAAGTTGCCGTGGTGTCCAATATTAGGTCAAATCACAAACATCTTGAATGACATTTTGATGCAATCATGTTTCCAATGGCGTTGTGGCAAAGAGTGGTTTAAGGCCGTTCTTTTATGGTGCCAAACAGACCCAGGTTCAACAACGGTCTAAGCGAAAATTTTTCATACATAAAAATTAAAGAATAATAAGAAAAATAAAAGTGGAACAAAAAATGCTTAGCTAAAAATAAAAAGTGAAATTTGGACAAACATTTTTGATTTTTAGTTTTTTTTTAAATTTTCGTCACAAATGAAATTTCCAAGCACAACTTCGAAAGCAATGCACAGGATCCAAAATGAGAGTATTTCCCGCCCTATGACAACCCATGTAAAATTCATTAGAGATGATGCCAAGTTTATACTAATTCCGATCAACAAATTTGGGGATCCAAATCGACTTTTTTGGAACTTCTTATTTTTGCTGGTCCCTTTTTTAATGACGCTTACGTCATACAGCGCGAATAAAATTTAACATAATCGCACGCGACAAAAAACTTTTTGGTGTTCAGTCTAAACTGACCGCTATTTATGGAAGATCGGACAATGCTAACCATTGCACTTACAGTGGCCATCCCTTTGAAAAGTAAATCACAAGTCAATTACACTTAATTTGAGGCAATCATTTTGATTTGAAAAAAAGATTTTCTTTGATGTTGACATGCAACATGTGTCGTTTGATTGAAAACGCTTAGTTCCAAGCAAACGTTAAGCGAATGAATATTAACATCAAATAACCCAGGCAATTTTTATTTGGAAAAGTATTTCCTCCGGAACAAAATTTTAGACGAAATGAAATTCGATTTTGCTATAAACTTTTTCAAGAGTAAATAAATCCGAAAATTAAATGAACACGTTGGAATTAGAGTGATAAAATTGCAAGTCGGGGTTTCGGTTTAAAACACCTGTCTTTTTACCAAAAACCAGTGGGCGGTTGTTTTTTGAAACAAGTAGGCTGCATAAACAAGCTTTAAGGGTTTTTGAAAGAAGCCCAGTAATTTTATTGGCTCTGAAAATCAACGAAAAACTAATTCCATAATTATTAAAAAGTTGACACATTTTTAATACGCCTCCACCAATTAGGATGGGGGTATATTAACTTTGTCATTCCGTAACCATCGAAATATTGCTCTAAGACGCCACAATACGAAATGTTGCTCTAAGACCCATAAAGTATATATATTTGGTCGTGGTGAAATTCTGTGAGTCGATCTGAGCATGTCCGCCCGTCCGTCGTGACCGTCTGTTGAAATCAGCTAACTTCCGAACGAAACAAGCCATCGCTTAAACTTGGTCACAAGTAGTTGTTATTGATTGATAGATCGATGGTAAGCAAATTGGGCCATATCAGTCCGACTTTTACGTATAGCCCCATATAAACGGACCCCCAAATTTGGCTTTCGAATTGCTCTGAGAGAAGCAAATTTCATCCGATCCGGCTGAAATTTGGTACAATGGTATAAGTATAATGGGTCTCTAACAAACATGCAAAGAATTGGCCCACATCGGTCCATAATGTATTATAGCCCCTATATGATACCGGATCCCGATTTGGCTTGGGGAGCCTCTAAGAGAAGCAAATTTCATTCCGATCGGCTGAAATTATGGTACATGGGTGTTAGTATATGTCTCTAACAATCTATGCAAAAAATTAGTCATCACATCGGATCCATAATTATATATAGCCCCATAATAATCGATCCCCGATTTTGGCTTGCGGAGCCTCTTAAGAGAAGCTAATTTCATCCGATCCGGCTGAAATTTGGTTAAGCATGGTTTGGTAAATATGTTATCTAGATGGCCATAGGGCAAAAACTGGTCACATCGGCCATAATTATATATAGCGCCCATATAAGGCCGATCCCCAGATTTGACCTTCGAAGCCTCTAGAGGAGAAAATAAATTCCGATCCGGTTGAAATTTGGTAGTGTGTTAGTATTGAGATATCTAAACAACCATTGTCAAGAATTAGTCCATATCGTACATATTACATAATTAGCCCCTCGATAATAAACGATCCCCCGATTGGCTTTGCGGGGCCTCTAAGAGAAGCCAAATTTTCATCCGATTCCGGCTAAATTTGGTACATGGTGTTAGTAAACTGGTCTCTAACAACCAATGCAAAATTGACCACAATCCGTCCATAAATTATATATAGCCCCATATAAACCGATCCCCCGATTGGTCTTGCGGAGCCTCATAAAGAGAAGCAATATTTCATCCGATCGCTGAAATTTGGTACATGGTGTGTAGTTAGGTAGGTTGGTTAAGGCAGCCCGATAAATTTCAGCTCACTTAGACTATTCATCCATTGTGATACCACAGTTTATACTAAAAGTACCTCATTACACTGGTGTAAGTGAATATGGTCTCTAACAACCATTGGTCCATATCGGTCGCATAATTAGAATTATAGGCCCCCACAATAATCATCCCAGATTTGTCCCCTGGAAGCTCTTGGAGGAGCAAAATTCATCCGATCCCGGTTGAAATTCGGAACATGGTGTTAGAATGTTGGGTCCTCTAAGAAACACGCAAGAATTGGTCCCATAATCTGGTCCAATAATGTATATATAGCCCATATAAACCGTTCCCTCAGATTTGTCTCCGAGCTTTTGGAGGAGCAAAATTCAATCGCGGATCCGGTTGAATTTACAACGTGGTGTTAGTTAATATAGGCTCGCTAATAACCATTGCCAAAATTGGTGCCGTATTCGGTCTAATAGTTATAATATAGCCGATCCCCAATCACAACAATAATTGGCCATATCGTTTCATAATCATTGGTTGCCACTCGAGCCAAAAATATCTACCAGAATTTTATTTTTATAGAAAACATTGTCAAAATGTTTATTTCTATAGAAAATTTTGTCATATTTTATTTCTATAGAAAAATTTTTCAATTTTATTTCTTATAGAAAACATTGATCAAAACACTGTTATGTTCTATAGAAAATTTTGTCATATTTTATTTCTATAAGAAAAATTTTTCCAAAATTTTATTTCTATAATAAATGGGTTGCAAATTTTAATTTTTGTCAAAATTTTTATTTCCTATAGAAACTTACAAAACTTAATTACAACGTATTTAATCGGGCCTTTTTAGTTTAACTAGTATACCACGTTGGAACTTATGCTGGGTATATATTACGGTGTAGGAAGTTTTACGATACCATGCCATCGGCAAGTGTTACCCGCAACCCAAATAATCGATGTGGATCGACAGTCTTCAGTAGAAGTTTCTTCGCATCCAATGTGGAGGGTACATGAACTTCGGCCTGTCCGAACTTACGGCCGTATATACTTGTTTTAAATATCTCAAACCTATCTGGAAGTGTTTTTGATTGCAGTTTGTTAAATTCGCCAGAAAGTAATTTGCCGTAAGAAGACATTAAATTTCAACTTCTGGCAAGTGAAATCATAAATACTGGCAAAAACGGGATGTTGGGCCTTAAAAACACGGGGTATATCGAAAATGGTTTTACGAAAACATGGCAATTGGTGTAATAAGATACCACCGGTTTTAATCAGCTCTAGTTAGAGTGATTATATGCCAATGATTTATTATTATTTGCTTTAAAAAGAATATATTTTATAATCAAAACAAAGACGCCGTTTGTAAATAAAAATTCGTTTCTCTGAAAAGATCGCTCTCTTTCAATGTCGCTTTTCTTGCGAAACGAGAAGACATTCTTATCTGTATTACCAACACACAAAAAAAATTAATTTCTTTTCTCGAAAACGAAATTCTACATCAACGAAGTTTTCTTTTATTGCTAACGTTGTTGTCGTTGTAGGATTAATAAAGTTCGTTGGGGACAAACGTTGCAACGGGTTTCATAAACAATATATATTTGTCATTAAAGAGACAATTTACAGTAGAATAAAAATCGTTGTCCTATAATGTTTTGTTTTGAACATAAAACCAATGATATTTTCCTAGTGTTTACTGTATTCATATTTTAGGAACAAATGGTTAATTGATCATTGACTTTCGTTTAAATCGAATTTGTCATTTTTCAACATTTTAAGAACTATTAGACTTTTAATACATATGATTCAATATAATTTACAATATAACACCATTACCGGATGGCAGGTGTTACACCAGAAAGAATGGGTCATCTATAATGAAATGCAATCTTACATATTCTAAAGTATATTTTGTGATTGAAAAGATTTAATACACGCAAAAGAAAAAAAAACGTTTGATAACGGTGTAAGAGAAGTTGCGGTAGTTCAAAGGCGACACCCTAACCTCTTCGTCCGAGATGCCTGCAAATAAGCTGAATGTATCGTCTACAGACCTGCATCGAGCCAAAAAACGAGCAGACATATCGACTTACATAGAAGGTAATGACTTCAAATCGCGATGATAAATTATAAATATGACGGCCAATAGCGCGATCCCGGAAGGCTTGTACAGCGACAATGCTGGACGAAGTTTGACTTGCGGTGGTAATGGACGACGAACCTACGTCAAAGCCGATACAAGGCAGCTTCCGTTTTTTTATAGCTTTTATCGCCATTAGATAGTGATTTCCTGGTATTCCATTATTATTGGCCTTCAATTCGAAACATGGAGCTTGAAATGTTTGATGAGGAAACTGAAACGGAGTCTATACCCTCTTCAAGTCACTGGCTGTTACCTTCTAAATCTTTTGTGGGTTTATGGGAGCATTTAATTTACGATGAGGGCTCTAAAGAGAAGTTATTGAAATTCGCTTTGTCGGCTTTGCTATTCTCCCAGCATAATGTAAATCCCAACATTATTTCATGTAATCGTTTGATTTTTGCTACATGGACCTCCAGGTTGGTTTTTTTTTTTAATATCTTAACAATATCGTTTTCTATCAATTTCCATTATAGGTACTGGTAAAACAAGTCTGTGCAAAGCTTTGGCGCAAAAACTTTCCATACGCTGTCGACCTGTATTCCGCCACACACACTTGATAGAAATAAATTCACATTCTTTGTTTTCGAAATGGTTCTCGGAAAGTGGGAAATTGGTAATGCGACTATTTAATAAAATCAAAGAAATTATACAAGATCCACAAAGTTTGGTGTGTGTTCTAATGGATGAAGTAGAATCCTTGGCCTATGCACGAGATTTGTATAAGAGACAGGTATGTCTGGACAGGAACCCAAGGATGCTATGCGCGTTGTAAACGCTTTACTCACCCAGCTGGACAATATCAAAGAACATCCAAATGTTCTTGTATTTGCCACTTCTAATCTTGCCGATACCATTGATATTGCATTCTTGGATAGAGCCGATGTAAAACAATACATAGGACTTCCCAATGAAAATGCCATTAAAAAAATATACGAATCAATGCTGGTGGAACTTATGCGAGTTGGAATGATAGATGCCAATGCATCATTGCAAACTGATGATAAACATGAAGGCTTACTCAATGAGCTATCGAAACGTAGTAAAGGTCTAAGTGGGCGTACATTAAGAAAATTGCCATTTTTGGCACATGCAGCACATACCTTTAACATCGACTTTGATTGCTCTACAAAAATTAATTTATCAGATTTTCTTGATTCAATGTTAAAAGCATTGGAGAAACATAATCATGATCGTCATTTGATGAAATTAAATAAAACCGAATAAAGGTAGTTCAAATGTTTTGTATTTCTTCAGGAAATTTAGACGCTCAGTCCGTCAAAATGTTGACACACATACGTTATATAGATTCCGGACGGACTAAATGGACTGAGCATCTACAATTCTTGGCGGAATTATCGAATTGACCGTGCCTGGACGGGTGGGAGGTGTGCTCCCGCACACTCTGCATCTTCCATACTGACCACCCACATCGCTGATAAACTCTCCATATATACATATAATTATATATAGCCACCTTATAGACCGATATCCAAATCTAATAAATTCCCTTTGATTTTTAATATTAATTTTACCATGACTTTCTTCAATAATTATTGTTCTTTATTGTCGAATCAATGGTGGTGTTGATTTCTTAACGTTTTGTTTGACCAGACGCCACTATTGTCTTGCATATACTCTACAGGTGGTTTTTGTTAGTTGTGAGGCTATTCATTATAAATTTTAATGCTCATTTTAGCGAAAAGATTTGTTAGATGTTTTGGAACTTCGGAACTCAGTGAAGCTTATTGAACCCCTGTAAATTCGTAGAGATA
>PGFW01038331.1:9932-25421 GCA_003123925.1 Haematobia irritans | reverse complement strand
ATATGATAGCGTTCTTTTGGTTATATTTTCATTAAAATGGGATTTCTCTACAAAGAGATACATTGTATCGTTATTTTATTTTTAATACTGAGTCGAGATTTACATAAAAGGTGTGGCACCACTCAGTTTCACGTACTTGTAATCTGGCAATCAATCGATACACGGTATGATAAATGATAGCCGTTCTTGGCTTTGTTTTTTCTTTAAATTGGATTTGTTTACAAGAGTATAATTGATATTTTAATAGTGTTTATTTTTTTTAAATACTGAGTTCAGATTTACATCAAATTGGACCACATCAGTTGTCTACGATCTTGCGTTATAAATATATTTGGTAATCTTAAAGATGGTCTATATATAAAATTTAATTTAAGTAGAATAAAGAGAGGATATTTGGTTATCAATAATTAAAAATAATTGGGGAGTTTGCTATAATAACAGCACAAATCACTAAGGTATTACTTATTCTGATAAACCAGTGACTGACATTTCTTGAATCCTATCGAACTTGTGACTCTTCATAGAACGAAAAGCTAGTACGTCGATTGAAAAATAAGTTTTGTGCTGATAGGAGACCCAGTTGATTCGATATTCATGTGAGATGACTTTTTCGTCACCGCATTTGAGAATTTGTGTACGTTCTTTGGTTTGACTATTTTAGGCGCGAAGTAGATTGCCAAAAAACGTTCGGCGACATGCTCATTTATTTAAAATCGCAAAATTCAATTATTTATCTGAAGTATTATAACTTTTATAGATTTTTCATTGAAGTATTTGAGTTAAAATTTCTTCAGACCATACGTTTAGTTGGATCTCCTCTCTGTAGCTGTTAGCCGGGCGCCAAGTTAAGGATAGAACCTTACTTCTGACCATCGTAACTAATGTTCCTATTTTTTCTGTTTGTCTACTGACATTAAATCCAGTTTCTCGCTTTGGTAGCATAGCTCATCCATCAGACAGCGTAACATATGGGATAAAATCAAAACATCCTGTGTTTATGTCCAAGCCTAGAGGTACATTCTGCAGTGAACTTTTCCACACACGACCGATTTGAGCATATTATCAGCAGGAGGAAAACCTTTGTACACCTTCAATAATTAAGAGAATATGTTTTTCCTGCCTTTGCTTGAACTGGAAACCGAAAATGTTTTATTTAGTCGGTTTATGAAACATATTTTTGATGCACTCACTTTTCTTTGATATTCTGTTCACTAAAAGTTGTCGTCAGTAGTCTTATGGATAAGCGACATTCGCAGTCAACTGTTTTAGGTTGGGAATTCTTAGTTATTAAAGCAGACATACTCTAGCAATGTATTCGTATTCTCTTTCTATTTTATTCAATGAATCGTAATATCATGAATGTTAGTCTCCTATATTACAACCATAATTCTCCGTATTGTGTTTCTACATCTGTCTATGAAGTGACAGATTCACCAACGTGTACCATCATTTGTGAAAAAATTATGACCGGTTCGAACAGTTGCGCTAATATCAGCTTCTGAAGAAGTAGAAAAAAGGCGGGTTATCATAAGACACTCTTTTAGGCAAAAAAGGTACATATCTACGATAGATCTGTGGTTGGAACGTTTAATATCAGAAAATTAATATATTGTTTCTAATTTAACGAGTAATTGCTGCCTTGTCAATTGTACAGAGTTTCTATAGCATTTTTTACAATTTTGGCGATTGCACTTCAATGACCAAGAAAAAAAGAATCAAAAAACACAATCTTCGCAGAGTAGAGTTGGGGCAAGCACAGCTGAGACAAAAAGCTGAAATTTAAACCATTCAAGTACACGTCAAAAGATTTCAAAGCGGAATATCATTTGGCGTTCGCTTTTCGAAACAACGATGCACTGCAAAAGTTTACAGTCTCTTGAAACTGTGCCAATCGATGAATATTGTGCTCGTTTCTTTCAATAGTCGCAACGTCCTGGACTGCATCCGAGCACATGTTAAGAAAAGTTGAATTTAATACGTCGATAGACGATGCCCACGCTTTCCGGGATTTCAAAGTTCTGCGTTCTGGCCTGAGAAAGGTAAAAGTCACAGCAGCAGTACTATTTACGTTTTTTAGGCGCCGATTCACTGCCTACTTTAAATCCACTTTACGACCTAGATTTCAACTGTCCTTTGTCTTGTAGAAAGAGATTTCAAAATTCTCGAAAACTAACTTTTCGCGTAAGTTTAAAAAGTTAAAAATAATTCAGTATTTTTAATAAGGACAATTAACTTTTGCTTTATGCATCAGTTACTGATAATTACTCCATATGCGGTGTGTTTTTTTGTGTTTTGGGAAAGAAATGTGCGTTGTAGTTTTATCAGCTATGGAATATGTATTCATCATCTAGTTTTAAGTTTTTTAAGTGACCAAACCAGTGCGATTAATAATGGATGGACAGACACTTACATCCAGTCTATATTTACTTGTTTTGTGTCCAGCCCGACTTTACGTTTTTTTTTTATTTCCAAACTAATAGGCCCCACGGAGAAGTATGGTGACTGCCAGCAGTTCGCCAGGATTATCGTTAAGCATGCCTGCGTCTGATAATGACGTCTCCTGGCAACCCGTCATTCATTGGGTTCGGCACACCTTCCCAAATTTCTTCCACCAATCAACCGACCCTCCGATTTCACTAACTCTGAACGCCGGACGTGTTAATTAATCAAAAGAAAAGCAACTGGAAGGCATCAGAGAACTACACCGATCGTCCGCTTCAGGAGCTTCCCGTTACCCCCTCACCATGTTCCATGTTGCAGGAGGGAGTTCCGGGACATCATCAACGCAGCAGCCGCTCGCTTTCATACCCGCTGAGCTCGAATTGCCCAAGTGAGGCCCAACTTCCCAGCCGAAGTCGGCGGTGCTCGCAACACGAGCGTGAATGAACGCCGTCAGTGCTACCCTGCTGCATCTAGAATCAGAGAAACAAGATCTAGAGATAGTAAGATTAGTCGAGAGCCACAAGCGGGAACACTTGGTTAGAGCACCTGAAGCAATGGTACTTACGAACAGGATAACTTGGGTAATGTGCAGTCACCGTTAGCAGCCATGTAGTGGAAACCTCTAGCCCGCGTACGCGCTTGCGCGAACCATCCCACAATAAAACAAAAGAAAATAACACCGACCAATTAAAAAAAACCAAAAAGCAGCTTGAATTACGACAGAACAAAGGTGGTACTTTCCAGTTTCGCCACACCAATTCACATTTTAGAGTATTTCAAAGCTTCTACTACACAGAAATTCACGAATTTTCCAATTAATTTTTAATTTGTGTTTTAACATGTTCAATTAAAAGTTTGATTAATTTTTAATTTGATCAATTAATTTATTTATTGATGACTATCATTTGCTGTGATTGAGCCATTTCAATTTTAAAAATTATGGATGATTATTTCATGATTGAATCGAACAAGATTACGCCGTCAATTCGGCCAGGACGAATTTTTCTCCACCATGGCATTGCGTATGAAACTTCTACGAAAGGACTTTCATGCCGCCAATTTCAACTCACATGGTTGTAACAATTATCATATGCTACACACACGTACCAAATTTTCAACGATCGGTATGATTTGTTCTCCAAGGCCACGGCGGAAGTCAAATCTGGGGGATGTTTATCATGGTGAGCTTATTTTTATTATGGTACTAATAGGACCAATTCCTGATGCTCTTTTGGATACCTATATACTCAGTACCAAATTTACTGATGGGAAGAATTTTTGCTCTGTCAAAGGTCTCGGAGGTCAATTGGGTAGTCGGTTTTATGGGTCTATATATATCTATGGACGATTATCGACCAATTTTTGCAATGGGTTGGCCATATTATTAACATCACGTAACAAATTTCACTGACAGTGATGTTTTGGTCTTCTAGAGGCTCGGATGGTCAAATTCTGTCCGCTTTGATCCGGTTTATATGGGGGACTATATAATTACTGACCGATATGGACCATTTTTGCATGGTTGTGTTAGAGCATTTTAACCAGGTGTACCTAATTTCAGCCGGTCGGGTGGTTTGCTTCTTAGAGGCTCGATTGGCAAATTTTAGGGGTCATTTATATGGGGCTATACGAAAAAGTGGGACGATATGGCCCCAATCCATCCTCGACTATCTAATTATTGCTGCAGTTTAAGTCGATAGCTGTCTTCTTCGGAGTTGGGTGATTTAGACGGGCGGACGGTTGACATGCTCGATCGCTGCATTCACAGCCAGAATATATATCCTTTATGGGTCTTAGAGATTTTCGATGTGTTACAGCGGAATGACAAGTTATTTACCCCTCTCTGGTGGAGGGTATAAAAATTTTTTTTTGTGTGTAAGTGGTCTTCAGCAATTCAGCTCTCTGAGTCGCCTATAAATGTGTGTCCGCTTGTCGTTAAGCTAATAGAAATCATTGATCAGATCTTGGATACAATGAACCTGAATGGCGGATACACAACTAAAAATAACAGAAAACAAAATTTGTGACTCCATATAAGAATTAACTTGATCAATTAAGTTTTTTTTATTGAAATGTCTTTCTCGCAAATGTTTTATCAATCCGTTTTAATTGTGGACAAACTTCCTGATTAAAAAAAGATTAATTGTCTTATCTAGCAATTTCAATTTAATTGATCAATTAATTTTAATTGGACGTTATATGAAACTCAGTTATTTTTTAATTTTATTCGTTTACTATTCAATTAATTAACTACTTTTCAGTTTTCATTCAAATTATTGTGTTTCTTAATGTTTTATTTAATTCAATTTCAACGTTAATTCTTATTCATATTGTTTAATATACAAAATTTATAAATTTCTTTTCATTGACTTAATGTTTCTGGTTTTTTGATTAACGTATATAGTATCATAAATTTTGTTTGAATCGTTTTCAGCTTCATCACTTTTTAATTGCTTTTCAATATACCTTAATAAAAATGTTGTATAAATTTAACAGCGGCCGTGTGTTCCAATCGTTTTTTTTCAACATTCTGATCTGTTTGAACGGATAATAGATATCAACTAGTTTTTTTTCTGTGTGTGGAAGTTGGCAAGTTTTCTCAATTTGCAATTGTGGGTCCATCAAATTATGTTGATTTCTTTATCGTTGCAAGTTGCAGATTATTTTCAAGGAAAAAGCGATTTGGCCTGTGCGTTGGTTTTACTTAATGAGTTCGGATTTGATGAACGTACAGGGGGTCGTTTATGTATACAACAATGTTCAAATGTCGGTGACAGTCAAATTTTGGAGGATCAGGTTGGTGAGAAATTTTTGAATGGCATTTAATTCGGTCAAATGTGTGTGTGGTGTGGAGCAGCCATCACCGCTCGTACGAATATCTGCGTATTTTCGATCTTTCCCGTGGTCAATTGACCGTCAACACTTTGGAATTCTTTTATGTCTATCTTACTCTCAATGTCCGCCGAAGCCGCAACGGATTTGAGATCCGAATCTTTTGGTGGCCTTTGGCGGAGAAATTGAAGCGAGGATGCTGTTTACGTCTTCTTGGATTCATGTTTGCTGAGTGCGATGGTTCTGAGTCTGTTCGATTGCAGCGTGGGGTAACATAAGATAGTGCCCCAGGTTTTCTCTCTCAAAACAGACTTACATGGCCTTGCTGCTCCTTTCGGTATCTTTATGACAGGCCTATGCTGTCGTTCTCTCTTTGGAGTGATTTCCAATTTTTTTCTTTTCTGGATATTGTGATAGTCTCTTTCGTCGTCTTTCCGACCTTTGCATTGGTCACATCGCTTTATGTGCATTATTAATCCGGCCACTTGCTTATGGATTCTCTAGTTCTTGAGTGTGAAGTCATGATCTTCGCGAATGTTTGTTGCAAGGATTCATCTTGTCTTTTCGGAATTTTCGCGTTATATCGGGAACTTTTTCGGAAATTTTCGCCGTTATATTATATTCCGTTATATTATATTTTTGACAAAATTTTTATTTTTATAAAATTTTGTCAAATTTTTATTTCTATGAAATTTTGTCAATTGTTACTTGTTAGCAGATTTGTCCCAAATTTTTTTTCTATGATTTTGTCACAATTTTATTCTATAGAATTATTGTCAAAATTTGAATTTTATGAATTTTGTCAAATTTTATTTTATAGGACTTTTGTCAAATTTTTTTAAATAGATTTTGTCAAATTTTATTTCTATAGAATGTGGTCATTTTTTTCTATAGAATTTGTAATTGTTTTTATAAAATTTTGTCGAAATTTTATTTCTTATGAAATTTTGTAATTTTTATTTCTATTGAGTTTTGTCAATTGTTATATAGGATTTTGTCAATTTTTATTTCTAAATTTTATCAAAATTTATTTTCTATGAATTTTGTCCATTTTTTTCTATAGAAAATGTTGTCAAACTTTTTTCTATAGAAATTTTGATCAAAATTTGATTTTATAGATTTTTCAAAATTTATTTCTTTATGGAAACTGTGTAAATTTTATTTTTATTAAAATTTTTGTTCAATTTTTTCTATAGAATTTTGTCAATTTTCTTTCTATAGAAATTTTGTCAAATTTTATTTTTGCAATTTTTTTTATCAATTTTATTTCTATGAAATTTTTGTCAGATGTTGATTTCTATAGTTCTTATCAAATTTTATTTTTATAGAATTTTGTTCAATTTTATTATTAGAAAATTTTGTCAATTTTTTCTATCGAAATTTTGTCAAATTTTTTCTATAGAAATGTTTGTAAAATTTGTTTCTATAAAATTTTGTCATTTTATTCTAAATTAGAAATTTGTCAATTTTATTTCTTAGAAAATTTATCATTTTATTTCTATTAGAATTTTGTCAAATTAGCTTTTTGATTTTGTCAAAGTTGTATTTTTAATGAAAATGATTTGTATTTTATTTCTATGAAAATTTTGGTAATTTTTCTTTCTATAAATTTTTGTCAAATTTTATTTCTAGTGAAATTTTTCATTTTTTTATAAGAAATTTCTGTCCAAATTTTATTTCTATAGAAATTTTGTTAAAATTTTCATTTCTATAGATTTTGTCAAATTTTATATTCTTAGAAATTTTGTCAATGTTTATTTCTAATAGTGTTTATCAAATTTTATTTCTATAGAATTTTGTTCACAATTTTTTTATGTTTTGTCAAATTTTATATTCTTAGATTTTGTCTTTTTTCTATTAGAATTTGTTAAATTTTATTTCTATAGAAATTTTGTTAGAATTTTATTTTTATAGGAATTTTGTCATTTCTATTTGCTATAGAATTTTGTTCAAATTGTTTTCTGAATTTTGTCAAAATGGTTTTTAGAAATTTTATTCAAATTTTTTTCTATAAGAAATTTTTGTCCATTTTTTTCTATAGAATTTGTCAATTTTTTTTTTAAAATTTGTTTCACTTTTTTCTATAGAAATTTGTAAAGGGTTATTTCTATCGATTTTTGTCAAATTTTTTTCTTATGAACATTTTGCCTTTTATTTCTATAGAATTTTGTCCGAAAATTTTATTTCTATGAATTTTGTATTTTATTTCTATAGACAATTTTTTGTCAATTTTCTTTTATAGAAATTTTGTCAATTTTTTTTCATATAGAAATTTTGTCAATTTTATTTCTATAGAATTTTGTCAGAATTTATTCTATAGAATTTTGTCAATTTTCTTTCTTATAGCATTTTGTTAATTTATTTTATAGGTTTTGTCATTTTATTCTTGAATTTTTTTCATTTTGTTCCTATAGAATTTTGTCAAAATTTATTTCTATAATTTTGTCAAAATTTTATTTATAGAAATTTTGTCAAATTTTATTTTATAGAAATTGTCAAATTTTTTTCTATTTTAAGAAAATTTTGTTAATTTTGATTTCTATAGAAAATTTTTGTTAAATTTTTCATTTCTATAGGAATTTTGCAAAATTTTATTTCTATAGAAATTTTTTAAATTTATTCCTGAATAGGAAATATTGTCAATTTTTTTTTTTTCATAGAATTTTGTAAAAGTTTTATTTCTATAGAATTTTGATCAATTTTTATTTTTATAGAATTTCAAATATTTCTATGAAAATTTTTGTCAATTTTATTTTATGAATTTTGTCAAATATTTTTTCTATAGAATTTTGTCAATTTTTATTTCTTTAGAAATTTTTGTAAATTTTCTTTCTATAGAATCTTGTCAATTTTTATTTTTTAGAAAATGTCGCCAATGTTATTTTTTATGAAATTTTTATATGTTGAATGCCATGTAATTTGGATTGTTAAACATGAAATGATTTGAATGTCGTTATAGGCCGAAGGGTTGAAGGTGCTTATAGTTCGGAGAGAGTTGACTAAACGGATGTTTTATATGCAGGCTAGAGAGATCGATAGAGCTTTTTTTCGTCAGTTATCAAATGTTATTGCAGCTGTGATTTAAATATATTTGTTATGGAAGTAAAATTATATATTTTTGGGTATTGGCACTTGGTATTCAATATAAATTATTGTTTAATTAAATTTGCTTTTTCAAATTTCGATACCGTTCATTCAACACTGTTTCAACAACTACTATTTCTGATTGTGTTTTACTTTTTGTCTGATCATTTGTTTGGGCGTTTCGATGATTTTTTATGATTTGAAAGTGAACGCATCGTAGTAATCGAGGTTAGTAACCCGCGATATTGCGGAATCAGGATTTCCTGTCCATGTTTGATGCGCACCTTCCTCGGATTACTATCAGATACTTTTTATGCGCTCGGGAGCAGAGGTTGGGAGGACTATTCTCTTGTGATTATAAAATATTTCTCCCCAAATCATGAAAAGAAACAATGCATTCGTTCCTCTCAGCTTGCCGAAATCGAAATCGTAGTGTATAATGGTTATTGTTACATTGGAACCAGATTCAAGAGTCGGTCATTCGTTATGCCCCACACATTCAGCTTTTGATGGCAATTGCTTTATGGTCCCAAAACGCTCAGATCCAGAATGTGTTTGGAGTATCTATCCATCTGTTTTAAAACTTAAATAGATTACGTTTTGATTATATCTGCGGGAGATTAATATGGTTGTGTTGATTCATGGATGGTTTTGTTCAATTTTTTTTAATCTTGTGTTGTTTTATTGTTTCAAGTTAACACTTGCATTGCTAAACTAAAGTGTATCTTAACAGACAGAGGAAAGAAGTTTGGTAATTTATGTTGGAGCTTGTGCAGATGGTTTTGGATGGCGCGTTTCGATTACTCTATGCATCTTTACTGCGCCTCAACATTAACGATAAATTCCAGGCCGGTCATTAAACCGCCAATCATCAATCATTGACTTTCAAAAATAGGTTTTACATGATAGCCGGCTTATGCCGAATAATTCGTACAACACGTCGAATATTTTTGTGTTCATTGGAAAGTGTTTAAGATTTCATGGATTGAGTCTTAATGGATAAGAATTTTTTTGTAAATTTTTTGTAAATAAATCAGTATATACGGCCAGTAAGTTCGGAGACGGCCGTCACATGGATTGGTAGTGGATTTTACTTGAAGCGATGGCCAGGGGTTTTTTCTTCTACACGTATATATTACACTAGTCATAGTGGTATTTTAATAAAAAGGTGATTTTAGTATATAATTAAAGTTTAAGTTTTATAAGAAACATTTTGACAAAATAAATTTCTTGCAATTTTGTATAGAAATAATTTTTGCAATTATTCTTGAAAAAAAAATATGTTATTTCTATGAATATTTTTGTCCAAATTTGTCTATGACATAATTTTGACGATTTTCTATGACAATAAATTTGAAATTTTCGTTATAGAATATATGTTTCTTTTTGTTTTCTATAAATAAATGTTGGTTAGATTATTTTTGGCGGTTGAACCATGATTATGACGATATGATCCATTTTTGTCGTATTGAGGATGGCGTATATATAACTATTGACCGATATGGACTTTCTTGGAGTGTTGTTAGGACCTCGTCATGTTCATTTTCACCGGTGGAATGATTTTGTCCTCAAAGGTCGGCAATTAGGGATCGTCTTATCATGCGGGGCTATATTAATTATGGACCGATATGGACCGTTCTTGCATGGTGTTAGAGACCTTCCTAACCTGTTCCAATTTTCAACCCCCGGTCCGCGGCTGGTGATGTATAATTTTGTCCTAGGGGTGGGGGACAATCTAGGATTCGTTTATATGGGGGTATATTGTAATTATGGCGTATGATGTTTTCTGCTTGGTTTGTTATGGTTTATATATAACGCGTACCAATTTCACCTGGATCGGATGAATTTTGTATTAAGAGTCCGGGAGGTCAATTTGGGGGGATCCCGGTTTATGTGGGGTATAAAATGTGAATTATGGACAATGGCCTTTGCATGGTTCGGTAGGGGACCACTTCACATGTAATTTCGCTGTGGGGATTTGCTCCATCTGTGAAAGGCGGGGTAATTGGCGGGATGGCTTATATGGGTATTATCTTTGGGTCCCGTGTGGCTTTGTTGTATTGGTTCATGTAAATTTCAAGTTGATGGAATGTTTGTTTCTTGTCCTGCAAGCATTTGGGGGTCGTTTGCTTAATGGTGCGCTAATACCGCTCAAAAACGGCGAAATGATGGTGTGATTTTCACGATCTTACATATTCATTGGTTCGATTAAGGTTATCATTTATAACCGTGTTCGATGATTGCCAGATCTATCAAAGGGAATTAATATCAATACTTTAGGAAATATATTGTATATATATTAGATACTAGGTATATTGAAATACTTATAGATGTTTATCATTTATATAGAAAATAACATTTACAAATGTATAAAAATGCAGAATCATTTCTTTTAAGGCTAATTTAATCTTTTCAAATACTAAAAGAAGTTATGATTTTCGAAAAGATTTTGAGATGTTGGTTTGGCCACCTTTTCCACACATTCGTGGACCCGCAGTACATGCATTCTTAGATTCGATCGTTGCGTGAACGATTTAGAACATTGCGAACATTTAAAAGGCGTTGGGTCCTTATGGGTCAACATATGCTCCTGACAAGCGGTCTTTTGTCTATATGCCTTGCCGCAGACATCACAAATGAATGGCTGTTCTCTGGTATGGGTACGCTCATGATTGATAAGATGGACTTTTTGATGAAAGGCCTTAGAGCAAAAAGAACATCCGAATCGTTTTTCTCCATGTTGTCGTATGTGGTATTGGAAACGGACATGAGTGTAATTTTCAAATTGTTGATTACAAATGTGACAGGTGTAAGTGGATTTCAGGTGAAAATTTTTAATATGACGCTGAAGATGAAGCTGGCTTCTGAAATATTTTCCACATTCCTCACATTGTGTTGTATCGGGCCTATTGTGCTTAAGTTTATGTTGAGCTAACATAAAGGAAGATTTAAATGTACTGGTGCATATATCGCATTCAAAAGGCTTTTCTTGGGGATGGAAGCGCATTACATGAGTCTTCAGCTGTTTGCGACTTGTACACGCTTCACCACATATTTTACATATCAAACGGGGATTATATTTTTGTTTCTTTTTCTTATTGGACTTGTAATTTTGTGCGTATTCATAATCCGATGACTCTGAATCGGATGAATCCTGCTGTTGTTCCTCGTCCGACGTTGGAGTAGAAGATTCTTCATCGTCTTCTCCTTGCATTTTGGGTTCTGGTGACCTTAAGATATACTCTTTTTTGTGTATTTCATTCTCAACGTCACACTCTGGTTTTATGACCTCCATTGTTTCCATATCAATTGGTTCAGTTTTTATTTCCTCAAATAAAGGCGGTGGCGTGCCAATAGAAGAGGCAGAATCTACCCCGAAGTCTGCCAATCGGGGGCTTAAACGCAAACGAGGACTGCTAAATGGGGAGCCCAAAGCATTATTATAATTTTCTGTATTTCTTTCCGTATCTTTGTTTAAAACAGATCGAGCAGTAAGCACTGGATCTTCATGCTCCGACTTGGGTGATAATCTCGAAAGTTCCAAAGGTGTGTCTTCGTTGAAGAAGTAGCTTTTGAAAACTCGCTGACTATCCAAACATTCCTCGCGAAAGGAGTGTACTTCTTTGAACCGTAAATAACATTCCCCGCATAGTTGTTGTGGTAAGCCATCCTCTGGCATAATCTGAAAAAAATGTAAATATAAATTAGATCATTTAAGGCGTTTTGAAGAATATTTAAAAAATTAAAGCTTGTATTCAAGGTCAAAAAACAAATTTCACCACATCTGCTATGGATAATTGCATACATAAAGAGCTAATTATCCAAAGTAGTTTCCGAGACATATTTATTGAGACAAATGTTCTTTAAGCTGTATATGAAGGACTTATGACCTTACGTTTAGTCAGTCTTACCAAAGTCTTGTTTGAGCCTTTAATGAAAGTAGGTAAGATGGAGGCTACGCCTAATATATATGTACCATAATTATACAAGAATTAAAATAATAGCTTACATTAAGCTGCCAAATTACTAGGTCTTCGAAAATTTCCTTTACATCATCACTTGGTTCATACTCATCAATCCCTTTCACGTTATTTCCAGTGCCTTCAACATCCATGCTATGTTTCTCCTTAAAAATTTTATAAAATTTTTCGTCTTCCGCAAAGAAACGACTACAGCAACGACAAGTCGAATTGAGGAAGAGCTTCTTATCAAAGCAAATCTCAAAAGCCATTTCTAAAGTTAAAACTTCTGGTAGAAGCAATTATTACTACCTCCTCAAATGTTAACAATACATTATTTTTTATTTCAAGTAAAACATAAAAACAAAATGCGTTCCATCATCCCCCTCACGGCGCATCGACTATACGTCTGACCACCAATGTAACAAATATTAATGCTATTTCTGTAAAGTGAATTATTGGAAGAAATGTAACCGTGAAGAACCTGGGCTAAAAAATAATATTAATAAATTAAAAAAAAAATCTTTAAAAATTAGAGTTTCACTTCTTAAAAAAAAAACAGAAAATATTGTCACAAGTTCAACGAGAAATCAGACAAAATTTCGTGTCTATTGCATGTAATTCCAGAGTAGTAATATAATTAATATGCCATAACTGTAATAAAAATATTCTCAAATCAAATTTACACACTAATCTGCATTTATTAAAACATATCGTAATATAGCACTTTTAGCACTGATATGCTAAGCGTTTCCAGTGACTCAAAAGAAAACAGTAGTACTTCGTTTATCCAGGACATCTCCAAAAATATGCAAACACTGCTATAGCTGTTAAAAACGTGGAATCACTAGAAAAAGAAGTGAAATCTTGCATTTTTAATGTATGAAATTGCTCCAATTAGTAATAAATATTTACTGCTGCGATTATTTTGACACCTTTAATTTTCATGTTTTTCGTAAAATAGTCACAATGAATATTGGCTATTGTGAATCGAAAGAAGCGTCACTTTATCCGAAAATACATGCTGGCACATCGGCGCGTACTGTGCAGCTGATGAGATGTTCTGGATAGAACAATACCAGTGCAACAATGTTTCTGGATATGCTCATATCCAAATGTTGCATCCAGTGCTAAAGAAAACAGCCTTTATATGCTGTATTTGCGTATTCCGTACATTTGTTTTCAATAATATGTGTGAAATCAAAATGATATTCCAAACACTTGAGAAAAGTTTAGTAAGTAGTAAGGGTAATGGAAGTCGTCTTACATACTATTTTAAGTTTGATACTTCAGGAATATTAGTAACGCTCTCCCTTTTTCGTATTTATTGTTGCTCGGCGAATGGACTGCTATCAGCCGAAAAGGTTGGCAAGGTAATGGATCTATAAAAATGCTGCTTGTATTTGGAAAACATTTGATACTATAAAATCGATGATAAGAAAGTATATCGATATTTTTGGAAAACATCGATTATGCGATATGTCGAGCAATCATCGGGTCAAATTACGCAAATTAATTTTCTGAGAAAGAATTTAATGCAGACGAAATGGAATTAATTTCCTAATAAAACTAACATGTGGAGGTGTGCGTGCATACTATTGCCAGGTAAGAGTTAATTCTAACGGTTTTGGAGAGCGTTTCTGTTATATAGATCTTGGAATAGATAATTCCTTTCTTTAGAAACGCTTGGAGGACATGCAAAAACTTAATTAGAATGGCCCCTTAGAGGAAATGTTGAAGACTAAGCAGCTTCGTTTTAATGAAATCAATTAATAGTAACCCAAGTGATGGGATGATGAATGCTCTAGAATGTGTGTAGATATTCTCTTACTGTGATGTGAAGCAAAAAGAAAGGAGATGGTATAATAATCTTTTAAATGTAAAAGAATGTCAATATGTCGAATAAAAGCCCCATTCATGTTTGAATTTTTTATAGGCTTTGTATCGCATTTAGATTTGATTTCTCTGTATTCCATTATTTATTGGCCTCAAGTTCGAAACATGTGGAGCTTGAACTGGTTTGATGAGAAACTGAAACGAGGTCTATACCGTCTTCAAGTCACTGCTGTTACTTTCTAAAGTCTTTTGTGGTTTATGGGAGCGATTTAATTTACGAGAGGCTTACAAAAGACGAGTTATTGAAATTCCGCTTTGGTCGGCTTGCCTATTTCCCAGCCATACATGAATTCCCAACATTTATTTTCATGTAATCGTTTGATTTTTGCTACATGGACCTCCAGGTTGTTTTTTTTTTGTAATATCTTAACAATATCGTTTTCTATCATTTCCATTATAGGTACTGGTAAAACAAGTCTGTGCAAAGCTTTGGCGCAAAAACTTTCCATACGCTGTCGACCTGTATTCCGCCACAACACACTTGATAGAAATAAATTCACATTCTTTGTTTCGAAATGGTTCTCGGAAAGTGGGAAATTTGGTAATGCGACTATTTAATAAAATCAAAGAAATTATACAATCCACAAAGTTTGGTGTGTGTTCTAATGGATGAAGTAGAATCCTTGGCCTATGCACGAGATTGTATGTCTGGACAGGAACCAAGGATGCTATGCGCGTTGTAAACGCTTTACTCACCCAGCTGGACAATATCAAAGAACATCCAAATGTTCTTGTATTTGCCACTTCTAATCTTGCCGATACCATTGATATTGCATTCTTGGATAGAGCCGATGTAAAAAATACATAGGACTTCCCAATGAAAATGCCATTAAAAAAATATACGAATCAATGCTGGTGGAACTTATGCGAGTGGGGAATGATAGATGCCAATGCATCATTGCAAACTGATGATAAACATGAAGGCTTACTCAATGAGCTATCGAAACGTAGTAAAGGCTAAGTGGGCGTACATTAAGAAAATTGCCATTTTTGGCACATGCAGCACATACCTTTAACATCGACTTTGATTGCTCTACAAAAATTAATTTATCAGTTATTCTTGATTCAATGTTAAAAGCATTGGAGAAACACAATCATGATCGTCATTTGATGAAATTAAATAAAACCGAATAAAGGTAATTCAAATATTTTGTATTTCTACCGAATATTACAGGGGGTTCAATAAGCTTCAGTTGAGTTCCAGAACATCTGCTAACAAATCTTTTTCGCTAAAATGAGCATTAAAATTATAATTGAATAGCCTCACAACAACAAG
>PGFW01038305.1:0-16499 GCA_003123925.1 Haematobia irritans | reverse complement strand
TAAATTTACCTTCTAAAATATTAAAATGTAAATAAAATATTCTGTCGATTCTGCCAATATCAAGAAAAAAAAACAAGAGAAAATTGTTAAATTGAAACAATATAAAATATTTCACAAAACAAAAAGGACATCACACATTATATATGTATGTATTACAATGCTATTGAATATATATTCATGAAAATTGTAAAATATGAAACAATTGAAGTGGAATCTATAAACAAATTGATTTTTTTTTTCGCGGAAATTTATTCATTCAAACGATCATTCGTTGCTTCGTTGTTCATTCATTCATACTATGGTTCGCAAAAACCATATTTATTTATTCATTTAGCTGAATGTTTTATCCTCATTCTCCACATACCAAATAAAGATAAAAGAGAAAATAAAATGAAATGAAAGCAAAGGAAAAATGGAATCATCGTACAGCTACCACCAAATATAATAAATAACCAATATGACAGAATACAACTATTCAAAAATTCATGTGATATGAAAAATAATTATTCGATGGAGGAAAGAGAATATTAACAAAATTCCAAGAAAATAAAAGAAACTTGAACATTGTTCTCCATCTTTCGATGAATGAAGAATATCCTTGAAATTTCATCGGAAACAAAAATTCCATGGAAGACATTTTAATCGAAAGAAATCCCTTCCAAACTTCTTCGTTTATGCATATACCGATATTATTTGGCATAAATCTTACATATTTTTTGTGGCTCTCCATCATTTGATGGATGTCGAGCAGACTTCTATGATGAAGGAATGCGATGGTCAATGGATTAATGGAGATTCTGTTCCAATAGGAGGAGAACCATTAGACACTTTTTAAGACTGTAGTGGTGGGTCTAGCTTGAAAATTTCCAAATAGAGAGTAAAAGTGAATTTTGTATAGAAATACAAATTTTGACAAAATCTCATATAGAAATTAAAATTATTTAAAAAATCTCTAAAGAACATGAATTTTGAACAAATATTTTCTACAGAAATAAAATTTTGGAGAATTTCTATAGAAATAAATATTGACAATTTTGGACAAATCTATATAAAATTATTGTTCAAAATTTCATATGTATGGAAATTATTTGCCCAAAGATGTTGTATTGCTTATAGATATATTTTGTTCGAAATTTTTATTTCTAATCGAAGTTAATGTAATATTTTATTTCTATTTTGACAAAATGCCAAAAATTTTATTTCCTATTACAAATTTTGTTAAATTGTATTTCTTAGGAAAATTTTGTCAAAATTATTTTTATCAAATAACCTTCATCTCTATTACGACAGCCAAGAATCAAAAAGTTTGGCAAACTGGGACAAATGCAAGATGTAATTTACAAAAATAGAAGTGCAACGCGATGGCCTAACACATGTCAAAAATTTATATTGGAACCACAAAGAACAAATTAAATCTAGATTAGGCAGGAAACAACGAAATCAGCTTATAATATTAAGAAAAGAAATACAACGCAAATGTAACGGCATTTACGCAGAACACTGTGCAAGAGAAAAAGCATGAGCAGACTTAGAGAGTAGAGATGATAGATAACGAGATAAATTACAATAAGAGACTTTACATTAGCAAAGCATTAAACATCATAACACAACACACAACAAAAGTAATGAACCACAAAGGCAAAGCATAGGGGATGTGCAAGCAACAATTTTCGCTTGTTGGTTCACAACGATATGATAACAAGAGTCGCAATAAAACGCAATAGAAGACGTCAGTGACAAAACAAACGGAGACCGAACAGGTTTGAAAAATAGAACTTTTAAGTTTTGTTTGTGTTTTTTTGTACTATTGTTATATGAAGTGAGAAACGAAGAGAATTCGCAAATGTTAAAGAATGTAAACATGCTTGCGCTATTACGTAAGTTGTTTATGTTATTTTTGATTAGGTTGTCTTGAAAATGCGGCGTAATATTAAGGCGAAATATCGACAAATAAATAAATAAATAAAAAAAAAAGAGACCTCGAGCTTGAACTATAT
Organism: Haematobia irritans; assembly: GCA_003123925.1. NCBI lineage: Eukaryota > Metazoa > Arthropoda > Insecta > Diptera > Muscidae > Haematobia > Haematobia irritans. The sequence continues at coordinate 14,502 of PGFW01038305.1, read as the reverse complement.
TTATTATATATTGATAAAAGTCGAATAAAAAGAAATTTAATAAAATTTTATTTCTACTAGAAATTTTAGTCAAAAATTTTTATTTCTATCGAAGAAGTATGTCAATAATTTTATATTTCTATAGATATGTTGTTATAGGAAATTTTGTAAATACTTTATTTTGACAAACATTTTTTAATGGAATTTTTTTCTATATAAAATTTTGTCAAAATTTTCTTTTATCTATAAAAACTTTGTCAAAATTTTACTTTCTAAGAGAAAATTTTTCAAACTCTATTTCAATAAAATTTTGTAAAAAATATTTATTTTTACAATACTTTTGTATTTCTATACAAAATTGTGTCAAAATTTTATTTCTATGGAAAATTGGCAACATTCTATTTCTATAGAAAACATCTTATAAAAAATTTTTGAAATTTTTTTCTAAAAAAATTTGATGCAAACAATTTTATTTCTACTAGAACGCTTTATGTTAAAATTTTATTTATAGAAAATTTTGTCAAATCACTTTTTTTTAATAGAAAATTGTTGTCAAATTTTTATTTCTATAGAAATTTTGTCAACAAAATTTTATTTTCTATAGAAAATTTAGTACAAATTTATTTCTATCGAAATTATGTCTAATTATTTTATTTCTATGGAATATGTTTGCCAAAATTTTTTCTCTATAGAAATTTTTGTCAAATTTTATTTCTATAGAAATTTCTGTCATTTTATTTATTTCAAACGTTTATTTCTTATTGAAACTTTTGAACGAAATTTTATTTCTATAGCACATCTTTGTCCCAATTTTAATTTCTTGAAGAATTTTGTCATTTTATCTGATTTCTCAAACTTTTAATTTCTTAGAATTGCTCTATAGAAATAAAATTTGCAAAAAATTCTCTAAAGAAATTAAATTTTGACAATATTTTCTACTCAGAAAATTAAATTTTGGACAGAATCTTTTATATTGAAGTAAATATTAACAAATTTTATTACAATAGAAATTTTTTCAACATTTTATTTCTTATAAAATTTTGTAAAAATTTTATTTCTATGGAAATTGTTGCCAATATTTTATTTCTGTATGAATATTTTGTCAAAATTATATATCTGTATAAATTTTGCCAAATTTATTTCTATAGAAATTTGTCAAATTTGTATTTCCTATCGAAATTATGTGATATTTTATTTTATGGAATATTGTTGCCAAATTTATTTCTATTAGAATATTTTGTCAATTTTTTGTCTATAGAAATTTTTGTATTTTATTTATTCTCAACTTTAATTTATATAGAATTTTGACAAATTTTATTGTGTAAACATTTTTTTCTGATAAATTTTATTATTCTTTAGAAAATTTTGTAAACTTTTATTTCTATAGAAATTTTGCAAAAATTTTATTTATAGAAATTATGTCAAAATTTTATTTCTATATGAATTTTGTTTAAATTTTATTTCAATCTAACTTATGTCAATATTTTTTTCTATGGAAATTATTTGGCACAATTTTTTTCTATAGAATATTTTGTCGAAATTTTATTTCGTATAGGAAAATTTTGGAACAATTTTATCAAATTTCTATTTCTATAGAATTTTTGTCAGATTTTATTTCTATATAAATTGTTTGTTAAATTTTATTTCTATAGAAATTTTGTCAAAATTTTATTTCTATAGAAATTCTTGTCAAAAATTTTAATTTCTATAGAAAATTGTTCACAGATATAATTTCGTAAGTAATATTCTTTCCCAATTTTATTTCTATAGAAAATTTGTCATTTTATTTATTTTCAAACTTTTAATTTCTATAGAAATATGGACTAAATTTTTTTTTGTGATAACATTTTTCTGAAAATTTTTTCTTTTTTATCAAATTTTGTAAAAATTTTTATTTCTATAGAAATTTTGCCAAAAATTTTAGTTTCTCTTATAGAAAGTTTGTCAATAGTTTATTACTATATAATTTTTATCAACAGTTTTATTCTATCGAGAATTTATGTCAAGTTTATTTTATGGTAATTTTGCCACAATTTTTATTTTCTATCAAGAACATTTCTGTTAAAATTTTATTTCTGTAGAAAATTTTTGACAAAATTTATTTTGACAAATTTTGTAAGCATTTTATTTTCCTATTTTTTCCCATAGAATTTTTTTGTCAAAATTTTATTTCCTATAGAAAATTTTGTAAATTTTTATTTTATGGGAAATTTTGTCACAATTTTGTTTCTATAGAATTATGTAAAAACTTTATTTCGATAGACAAAATCTATTTAACTTTTATGTTTATAGATAAATTGTTTAAAAATTTTATTATTTATAGAATTTTGGGTCAATTTTAGTTTCTATAGAAAATTTTGTCAAATTTTATTGGTCTATAGAATTCTTACATGTGATTTCTAAAGAATTGTGGTATAATTTTATTTCTTAAAATATTTGTCATACTTTTTTTTATAGGAAATTTTGTCAAAATGTTCAAATTTCTATAGAAATTTTGTGAAAATTTAAATTTTATATGAAATTAGCGTACCCACACCCGTTCACTACGCCTTTCGACGGTATTTGTCATTACACTATATTGAAAAAATCAGTATATTAATTTAATTCATGTATTAATTTAATCACCCTCGTGGACGTTCCTCTAATCAGTAGATTAGGGGAAGTATTAAATTTTGTCTATTGTGTCTAAAGGGACGTCACTTTTTCCCGATACAATTCGACAAACACGATATTGATAGCACCCGTTAAACTGTACCCTGATAATTCTTGAAACTTTCCTTCAGTGTTTGTTGCAAGGAAGATTGCCTCCGGTATAACTATTCAAGCGGAAAACTTAAGAAGTGATTTTTTTTTTTTCAGTTTTTAAGAGGAGGTCTCCTCCGCAATATCGAAATGAGTTGTAGCGAAATGGCTTTTGTAAAGTGCGGTCCAGAAAATGTCGAACGTCAGATTATTAAGCCCACTTTCAAAAACGCAGAGCAAGGGCGGCCCTATTCTGTCCAATATCACAAAAAATCGCGTATCAGAATCATTACTGCGTACTCTCCCAGTCGCTCTGTAAATTTTCAGTAGCTTGGTAAAGTTTAATGTTTCTCTTGTTTGTACTAAATAGAGCGGATGTCCCTATCCTTTTTATTTTCTTCCGCGACCAAATATTAAAAATCGGGACCGATATAAAATTCTAACTCACCCTTGGATTTATTAATTTCTAACCCTCAAGGGGAGGTCCCTCTGCGGACCAATATCGAAAGAATAATGTAAGCGGATCTATTGATTATAATGCAAACCCAATTTCAATGAAATGATTTCAAGCAATCGGCGAATAATTTTGTTCCAAGTTTCAAAAAGGTAGGGCAAGGGGGGAGTCACCTCCCCGTCAGATATCGAGCCCTATCAGGTAACCCAAATTCTTATACCTCACAGCATGTTCTCTGTAAATCTCAGATAATAATTTAGAGGATTTTAGTTTTTCACTGTACTTTTAAAAAAAAGTCGAAAAAGGGTAGGTCCCCTCCGCACAATATCGAAATATAAAAATGCGTATCTTTGTATAGATGCCACCGCCAACCTCCAATGAAATTTCAAAGCAAGATCGATAACTTTTGGTCCAATTTTCACAAATAGTACCGACCATAACGGGGAGGTCCCCTCCGCCGACCAGGGGGTGTCAAAAATGATGGTATCCTATTTCACACATTGGCGCTCCCCTGACGATCTTGGTGATAGTTTCAAGTAAATTGGTTCAGCCGTTTCGAGCCTACGAGAACATGCCAATATCAAAAATACTTGCAAATCTTGGTATATATACGAGGGCAGTTGCGGAAATTCTAGCACAAAAAGCGCCGGTTATACATAGAAAAAAGTTAAGTGTTTTTGGAAACTTGCCATCTCTTGTTATTGAATCACATGTTAATTTCGTTTCAGAATCTGGGCAACTCTTTCATTAGTTAGAAACAGCAAAGTTAATTGAGAAAAAGATGCTTTGTGATATAGCAAACTGAACAGCACCAGGAGGTAACTCGCACAAAAATATCATAAAGTTTTCTCGATGTCTCTCAAATTACTGCGTGATTGCCCCTGTCGGAAAAATATCATTACCATTAGGTTTTTCATAAATTTACTGAATTAAAAACCCACAAAAGCAATTACGCGAAACGATTGTAGAAAATTAAAATAAAACGTCATGTGTATTTTTAAAGCGAATATTCATTATGGTTTTATGTGAAATTAATTCGTTGTTTAAATTTAATCCTGGGCAGAGCTGCTTTGATAAACAAATGACAAAATGAAAACAATTTTTCTTTGTCTCATTAGCCCTCTTACACCCTTGACATTTGTTTTCCCTTTATAGAGCCCACAATGTCTCTCTCTCTCGTTATACTTCTTATCTTTGGAAAAACAGGTTCAAAAAACAAGGAGGCATCCGCATTTTTTGCTACGAATGGAAAAATTAGAAAGCGTGCTTGTCATTAAATAATTACAACTAAAACAGAAGGTTTATCGGGACAAGAAAAGTCGTGATGGTATGGTGAATGTCGCACCGTGAAAGTTGCTCTTCATACTGCAAACAGTAAAAATTGGGCTTGGCTCAATTTAAACGTGTCGTACAGAATTGAAGATTGAATGACGTAATGTGACGTCGAAAAACAGCAACAACAACAGAAATTGTAGCCAGTAAGTGCTATGATTATGGTAACATATTAAATGATCGACGAATAAAAAGTGCGGTGAAAGTTGCTAATATCCATGGGGGCATCTCAAATGTGGTTCGAGTCCATTTTAATTTTGCAGAAGAAAATCACAGGATGAAAGGCTTTCTGCAAGGATGGGTGCCAGCGCATTTGTTAGGTTAGTGCTTATGTGGTCAGCCCGATGTTATCAGCTCACTCTAGACTATTCACCACAAGTGCGTGAACTCTCTCTTATCATGAACGTGATGCCCGATTCATGTGTAAGCCTCTCAAATGACAAGGGGACCTCACTTTTTATAGCCGAGGCGAACGGCGTTCCATCATTCCAGTGAAACCACTTAAGAGAAGCTTTTGAACCTCAGAAATCCGTCCGCAGTATTACTGAGAGTGAAATAGATCCCACCGCTGAAAAAACTTTTTTGTGTGTTCGGTGCGTAGGCAGGAATCGTCGACACCACGACTTGGTGTATGCAAGGCGGGGCATGCTAACCTTGGCCACCACGGTGCGGCATCCCACCGGCCGGCATTTGGTTAACAGATCGATCAAAAACCCATGCAAGAAACATTTTCCTCAGCTTGTTTGAGCGAAATAAAATGGATTTTAAGCGCTCATTCAGTAACCTGTTGATGAGCCATGGATTCCATCCACTATACTCAGAGACCAAAGAACAATCCAAACAAAAGGAACTGAAGCGTAGAGGAATGCCCCAAAGACAGCTCAAAAAACAATTTCATCGGCGGTAAGGGTTATGGCAACGGGTTTATGGGACCTCTCAAACGGTTATTTTATTGATTGACTATCTGCCAAAAAGGGTAAGGGTTTATAAATTCAGAGTTACTTATTTGCAAAACCTTTGGTATCAATTAAATGTGACAGATTCGAGGAAAAATCGTCCTGCATGGCTTAACAACACAAAAAAAATAATTTTTTTCATCAAGACAAACGCACCCAGTGCACAAGGATGTTTAACAATGGCTAAAATAACGAATTAAAGTACGAGTTCTTGACCACCACCTTATCTCTCCTGATTTAGCTCCAGTGACTTTTACTTGTTCCAAAATCTTTAAAAAAATTCCTTGCTGGCACAGCTCTTTACTCAAATTGAAGATTGCAAGTGCGTTAGTAAACACTATTTTGAAGACCTGAGGAAAACTATTTTAATCAAGGGATTTAGAATTGCTAGAAAAAGCGTTGGACTAAGTTATGAAGTTTCAGGCGAGATTAATTGAAAAAATAAAAATAATTTTTGAAAAACTAACTATTCTCTTTCATTGATAGACTTAAGAACGTTTCAGAACGCCCTCGTTATAGATTTTGTCAAAAATTTTATTTTTTTATAGAAATATTTTGTTAAAATTTTATTTCTATATAATTTGTCAAGATTTTATTTCTATATAATATTTTTGTCAAAATTTTAATTTCTTAGAAAAATTTGTAAAATTTTATTTTATATACGAAAAATTATATTGATTTTATGCAGAAATTTTATTCACAATTTATTTTTGATACAAATTTGTCAAAATTATTAGTTCAGTAGAAAATTTTTGTCTAATATTTTATTTCAATAGAAAAATTTGTCAACAGATATTTATTTCTATAAAATTTTATTTCCAAATTTTATTTCATGTTAGAAAATTCTGTAATCAATTTTATTTGCTATAAGAAATTTATCCGTTCAAAACTTTATTCTATTAAGAAAATTTGTATTCATAATTTACTATTTCTAATAGAACAAAATTATGATCAACATTTTATTTCTATTAGAAATTTTTCAAAATTTTATTCTATAGAAAATTTTGTCAAAAATTTATCTTGAATTTGATAATTTTTCTATAGAAAATTTATCGTCAAAATTTTTATCTGCTCTATTAGAAAATTTGTCAACAAATTTATTTCTATAGAAATTTTTTCCCAATGTCCTTATCTAAGAAAGTCAAAATTTATTTTTGTCAAAATTTTATTTCTATAGGACAGTGCTTGTTAAAAATTTATTTTATAGGAAATTTCTATCACAAATTATCTATTTCTTTGATATCGGGTACAAGAACAATGGTCTTTCAATATTCGAAATATTTGTGAACTCAAATTATTTTACTCACCACAATAATTGATGCCAATTTTTTGACAAACCGAAGAAAGAGATGTACACTCGACTTCATGTTAAACTCCATGCATTCATTAAATTTATTGACTTCATACAATTTCATATTTTTCTTATTTTACCCCAGATATAATTGGAAATGCTCTTAAAATTTTCACCTTGCAGCAGCATAATTCAATTTTTTGGCTAGGAAAACCACAACCCTCAGTGATTCAAGATGGCCTAGAATAACGAATGTCACTAACACACTGAGCATGGGCAAGAATGCCAACAAAATGGAACGGTTGTTTTGTTTGATCCATCTGCCATTAATCATGGTTGTGTCGTGTATTCAAGGGCAATCGACAATAATCAAAAAATATTACAAGACCGAAACAAAAACAAAAACGAAAAATGCAGGTTAAATAATTCATTTCATATTCCCCTCGAAGGCTAAGAGTGCTTTTTTTACTTAGTTGATGTAAATACTTTGCAAAAAAACTGTTTAAATTATTTTCCAATTTATTTTTAAACGGAAATATAAAAAAAAAAGAAATCAACAAAAAACAATCTAAAGTGTATTTAAGGTCCCTGAATGAAAATGGAATTAAAGCTTTCACATCAATACCAACCGAAGTAATTTCTCTTTGTCCGAGAACAAAAAAAAAAAAATGACAATAAAAACTTTAACAACAAAAAACCCCATAAATGACGGCTATAATAACCATGGATTTTTGCGCTGTCAGCGTTCAATACTAAGAATTACCATATGAAATTGGAAAAAAAAATTTCAATTGTTGATTCTTTGCACGCAATGTGGCCAAAGATCAATAAAAACCAAAAGATACACATACAAAAATTAAGACGTATTGCCCAATTCAAGGAGTAACTGAATTGAGTATGTAGCCACAACAATCGAAATTAAAATAAAAATCACCTACAACATTCGAGCCGAATTAAGATCAAACAAAATATTCCCGCAAACATATTTTTGCAATAACAAAAAATTCTGAAAAAAATGACCACGGAAACCTTCATACTGAATTTTATGATAAAAAATTATTAATAGTTTCTTTAGTGGGTTTTTTCCAAATTTGGTACATAATGGAATGTTTGGTGGGTCCCCGGGGGCCTTGCCGGCTATCACTAGTTTGTAATATATGTGAGTCTATTGTTACATATTGAAGATTTACGGTAAAACAAAAGGAAATTTAAATGATTTAAAGGTATTACACTGGAAACACAAACCAAAGTTTAAAATAGGGGCCAAAATTAGTTGAGTAAATACAAACTTATATAACTGTTCCATCATTTATTGAAAAATATATTTGGGCCCCGGTTGTGGGAATTGTCCAATAAATTTAAACCACACACTGGTAATTATCGACTTAAAACACATAATGAAATACGAAACCATTTCTTTAATTTCATTCGTCCCACTTCAAATCGAACGGTTTTGCACACTTAGGCACAATGTGGTACCACCGGGTGCAATGTTAGCATGGCGCCGCCTTGCATACGACAAGGTCGTGAGGGTTCGATTCCGCTACGACGACACCAAAAAGTGTTTTCGAGCGGTTGGATTTATCGCACCCTCCAAGTAGGATATGCTGGTATTTTCTGAGAGGGATTTAAAGCTTCTCTGAAGTGTTTTTCACTGGTAATGTGAACGCGTCTCGGACTCCGGCTCTTATAAAAGGAGGTCCCCTTGTCACATTGAGCCTTAAACATGGAATCGGGGTAGACTCCAAGTGATACGAAGAGAAAAGTTTCAACCACTGTGGTCGAATAGTCTAAGTGAGCCTGAATATGGCCTGCACAATCAAACCTACCAAAAACTGGGTAAAAATAAATTTAGAAGAAATTTTCTAATGGATATAAAAATTTATGAAACAATTTCTAGTAGATAATAAAATTTTTGATACAAAATTTTCTATTGAAAATTAAAGTTTGAGAACCAAAAATGAACGACAACTTTGATCATAAAAAATCATGAAATTTTCTATAGAATAATAACACATACTTAGGGACCAAAATATTTTATTTATAGAAATAACATTTTGAAAAAAAATATTCTTATGAAAGAAAAAAATTTTCAGTAAAAATATATAATTCTAATAGAAAATAAATATTTGAGCAACACATTATTTAGAAATAAAATTAAACAATTTTGAAAAAAAATTAATAATTTCTACAGAATTAAAAATTATTTAAAAAAATTATGTCTATTAAAATTAAATATTTCGAACAAATTTTTCCTATAGAAATTAAAAATTTTGAGAACAGAAATTTTTCACTATAGGAAATAAAATTTTATTTGGTAAAAATTATTCTCATAGAAAATAAATTTTGAAACAAATTATTTATTTAATAATAATAAAAATTTTAGACCAAATAATTTCTAGATAGAAAGAAATCTTGTGACAAAAATATTACAATAAATAGAAACCTCACAAAGTTTTTGACCAAACATCTTTCGTACTTAGTACATAAAACTTTTGACAAACATTCTCCTCATACGAAAAGAACAATCTTTGAACAAAACTTTCCTATAGATAACGATGAATTCTTTGACATCTTTCTATAACCACAATACCAAATTCTATTGGACAAAATTTCTACAAGAAATTAAACACTTATTGACAAAAACTTTTTCTACAAAAATAAAACTTTCTTAAAGAAACTAAAACTCTAAATTAAAACAGTTGTAACTCTGCAAACACTTAAAATTATCCGAGCACAAATTTCTTCCTATTCAGAAATATAACATCTTTCGACAAAAACCCGTTCCTATTAAGAAACATAAAATCTTTTGGTAAACTTATGTCGTACAGGAAATTACAACCCCTTTGGACAAAATTTTCTATAGAAATAAAAATATTTGACAAACAATTTCTAAAAAGAAAAAAAATTAGAAATTAAACTCTCTCCTCAAAAAAAAATCGTTAGGAATAAATTTTTACAAAAATGTCTCTATAGAAATTACATTTTAAGAAAATTTCTCTGAAAAAATCTCAAATTTTGACAAAATTCCCATAGAAATAAAATTGATAAAAAAAAAAAAACTAGGATGAATAAATTTTTACAAAAAGAATTTTCTGTACTAGTAATACATTCTTAAGAAAACTTTTTGCTGTGTACAAATAAAATGTTTGAAGAAAAGGTTCTGTAGAAAAATTAATGGTTGACGAAGACAGTCTTTTCCATAGAAAAATTTCGTATAGGAATAAATTTTACACAAAACATGTTTTATAGAAATAAAATTTAAGAAATTTCGCTGTTAAAATAAATATACAAACATATATATAATAATATTTGATAAAACTTCTTGTATATAAATAAATGACAATATAATGATTAATTAAGTGATTGATATAAATAATAAATTAATGACTAATATGTCCTAGTATATTATTCCCGATCTATGCTATACAAATAAAATTTTGAGAAAATTTTGCTATTAGAAAATAAAATTTGGACAAATTTGGATATTAAATTAAAATTGGATAGAAAAATTTTTGAGAACGATTTTTTTATAAGAATATTAAAATTTTGAAAAAATTTTGTCTATAACAAATAACAATTTGTATACTATAAATATATTTTTGAGATATACTTATGGAGTATATCACACATAAATAAAGTGATAAAAAGATTAATTCCGGAATATAAAATTAGAAAATGTTTTATAGATATAAAATTTTGACAAAAATTTTGTTATAAAAAAGAAAATCGCTTTAATTTTCTATAAGACAAGACATTTTTTATAGAAAATGAATAATTTTTGACAACATCTTTCTTATAGAAAAAAATTTTGACAAAAAATTTGCTATTAGAAAATAAATTTTTGAAAAAATTTTCGTACAAAAACAAAATTTTTTTGGCCAAATTTCTAGTAGAAATAAAATTTTGATGAAAAATTTTCTAAAGAAAATAAAATTTTGAAAAAAAACTTCTAGTGAAATAAAATTTCCATGAGAAAATTTTTGATAGAAATAAAATTTTGACAAAAAATTTTCTATAGAAATAAAATTTTTGATTAAAATTTTCTATAGAAAATAAAATTTTTGGCAAAATTGCCTATAGAACATAAAATTTTGAGAACAAAGTTTTCTAAATATTGATATTAATGAAATAATTTTATAGTTGAATATAATTATATAAATTATATATAGAATAAAATAATATTATGATTAATCTTATAAAATCTTTTATAGAAAATAAAATTTTGAAAAAAATCTATGGAATAATTTTAGCACAAAATTTCTCTATTAGAAATTAAAATTTGACAAAAATTCGTACAGAAACAAAAAATGTTTGACAAAATCTTTCTACAAAAAAAAAATGTTGACAAAATTTCTATAGAAATAAAGATGTTGAACAAAATTTTCTATAGAGTATAAAATTTAAGATAATATCTATATAATTCCTAATATAGGTTTTGATAATTTTTATATATTATTAATTATTTATTTTTATCAATGATTTGCTCCTTTGTTAATTAATATGATTAAGGGACTATAAATGATATTGTATAATATCTAATATTAAATAATAAAATCATCACTATATTTATATATAAAATTGACAAAATTTTCTACAGAAATTTAATTGTTAATATACAATTATATTTTTTTCTACAGAAATAAAATTGGGTGATTTCAAGTATAATATATATAAAAATATACCTAAATAATAATAAGAAATAAAACTATATAAATAATTGAGAAATATCCTATGATATATATGAAATCAACAATTATTTCAAATAAATAATGAATTTTGAGCACGGTTTACGGAAATTAAAAATTTTTGGACAAAATTTTCTACAAAATACAAAATTTTTCTGGCAAAGAGTTTTCTTAGAAATAAAAATTCTTGATTAATTTTCTATAAGAAATAAAATTTGAAAAAAAAATTCTATTGAAATTAAATTTGAGACAAAAGTTTTTCTGATAGGAAATAAAATTTTGAACAAAATTTTCTTATAGAAATAAAATTTTTGATAAAATTTTCTATTAGAAATAAAAACCTTTTTGGCAAAATTTGCTATAGAAATAAAATTTGGACAGAAGTTTCTAAAAGAAATAAAAATTTGTGAAAAAAAAAATTATATAGGAAGATAATTTTACATAAAAATGTTCTATAAAAATAAAATTTTCAGGACAAAATTTTCAGTATAGAAATAAAATTTTGAAAAAAATCTATAAGGAATAAATTTTTAGCAAAAATTTTCATATTAGAAAATAAAATTTTGACAAAAGTTTTTCTACCAAGAAACCGAACTGCTCCTCACCACACCTCTCTCCTCCATCCACACAAACAACAATTGCTTCGACAAACAAACTCTTTCTCCCTATGAAATAACAAATCTTCTGCCAAAATGTTCTCTACCTAGATATAAAATTTAAAGAAAACTGTCGATAGAAAATAAAATTTTCTGTAAAATAAGAATGTTGACAGAAAATTCTCTATAAGAAAATAAAGATATGGGAGCAAAAATGTTCTATAGAAATTAAATATGCGCGACAAAATTTTCTACTGAGAAATAAAAATTGCTTGAGAAAATTTTCTGTCAGAAATAAACGATTTTTAACACAATTTTCATAAATTAAGAAAAAAAATTGAGCAAAATTTTCTACAGAAAATAAAATCTTTGACAACAATTGATTCTTACAGAAATAAAATTGGGTTGCCCAATATCTATAGAAATAAATTTTGACGAAATTTTCTGATAGAAATAAAAAAAATTTGAAAGGAAAATGTTCCTATTGAGAAAATGAAGATTCTTGACTCGGAAATTTTCTTATATTTTTTTTTCTTGAGCAAATTTGACAACACTGTTTCATATCAGAAAAACATTTTGACAACAATTTCTATATATAAATAAAATTTTTGACAAAATATTTCTTAATATAAATAAAAATTAGAAAAATTGTGGTATAGAAATAAAAAAAGACAAAAATTTCCTCAAGAAATTATAATTTTGATAGAATTTTCTTATATAGACATTAAAATTTTTGCAAAATAAGATTTTCTTGTTTGTAGTTTTTTGATGAAATTGTCTCCACATTTTGTTAGATTATATTTGGCTCCAGTTGCAACCGTAACTCCAATATGAATATCATATTTCATATGAATTTTCTAAATACTAATTTGTATACAGTTTTCATGGCCTTTGTAAATCATGATGAACCAACTCAACAAACATAATTCAAATCGTACATTTAGGCATTTTTTTTGTTGATAGGCCTATTTAACGGATGATTAACCAAAACAAATTGATTCTTTGTGATTATGAATATATGTATGTAGAAAAAGAGAAGAAGTGAAAAAACACACATACTCTCTCACATACATAAGTAATGTGGAATATAGGTAGATATGAGAGCGCTTTGAAGAGAATATGTGTGGAATTTACATGAATGAGTTAGGGTGAGGTGTATATTCCAGGAAAAGAATGTGATAAACCTATCTACCATGAAGGAGATATTTCTTTCAAGTGCAAACACTAAATGATGAGAATTGTAAATTAGATCATATACTCAAGAAAACATAAAACAAATTTATTTAGATCCAAAGATTTTAACCTTCCCTTAAGGATATTGGTATAGATTCCGATCTAAAAATTCAGTTTCTTTTAAATTAAGAAATTTTCTTTGGAAGCTATATCGCTTAGCTTTTAATCTAGGTTTTGTAAAATTAAAATGAGGATACAGTTCTATTTTAACGAATTTATATGCTTTTAACAAAGATATATTAACAAAGTAATTTACATAAAAATAAATATGAGATTGATAATACAAATTATAACAGATACTTTAGCTTTTTTCTACGAACTTCTACATTATGTAGGAATTTTAATGAAGTTTTAAACCCAAATTTTAAAAATACATACAAATTAATTAAAACTTAAAATGTTAATCTCACCTTTATAAATAATTTTAAATAGTAAAAATCTGATATGGTAGTTAAAAAAACCAACCTACTGCAAAAAGCTTTATCACTTTCATTGAAAAAAAAAAAAAAATATTCATTGAAATTTAATGTTTGATTCTTTTTTGTTAGCTTATTAACAAATTGATTTATATATATGGTATTATGAAGGTAATGTCATATAATGGATATTATCCTCTTGGAATGTGCAATTGCAAAATATTTATTATAATGAGTGTAATATGCATACGTGTACAATAATTAATATTAATTATGTAAATACGATTTTTTTAATGCAATATTTATTGGTTTAAAAATTGACCAAATGCCACGGATATAGGTTTTTTTGTTGTTTGTTGTGGTTTCTGTTTACGAACCGCAAATATAAAAAACCCATTAACTAAAGTTGTTATTGACACAGCCATATTTGCAGGAAATAATTTGAAAATTATCGGTATCGATATGTTTTTTTAATAAAGTAAATAAAAATGGCTTCTTCTTCGGTGAACTTTACTTTTTGTCACTAACACTCATCAAAATTGCTATAAAGTCTTTTTTGCCTAGCAACAATGTTTTGACCACAGCGTGGAGTAGTGACATAGGTGAACACATATTATAAAGTAATACGTATAATACATAATAAGAGCATAATAATGATAAAAGAAAATTTTTGATAGATATGTCGAATCGCAGTAATTTTTCTAATTGATTTAATTTTAGTGGAGACATTAGTATATTTCTAAAGATATTGACGTTGTTTTATTAGTTTGAGAAGCTGTTGTTTTGATGAGTGTGTGGGTGTGGGTTTATGTCAG
>PGFW01038283.1:8834-20163 GCA_003123925.1 Haematobia irritans | reverse complement strand
GGGGGGGGGGGGTTTTTTTAACAAATTATAAAACAATCAACAACGTTTGCAAGGATACCAGAAAAAAGTGGATATTTTTGTAAAAAAAAACAATAATCGATATTAAGTAACATCGCCATGTTAAGAATTTCTGCCTTCTTGGTTAGCCCAAAATTCGACCATAGCCGCCTCATTTTTTGGAACTAAAAAAGGAATCGGATATACTAAATTAAATTTTCCAGAGGTTACCTAAATCTATATTGAATATGGATGGTCATATGAAGCAAACACTTCCGAAACTGCAGCCAGTATCAACTTCTATGGCTACAACAAATCCATCATCGTCGTCGACATCCACACCTTTGTCATACTCCAAGTCCAATAATGGGAAGAACAATACAGTGGCCAATGCATTTCTAATGGATTCTACAAATGTTACCATAGCACCAGCTAACAATGCAGCAATTTTACATCCACCACCTCCGCCGCCTTATCAATTTGCGGCTAATGATGCTAAACAACCTTTACCCATTCATATGCCTACATCATTTCTGGAACTGCCGAGTGATAAAATTCTTATGGATAAAGCAAAAATTATAGAATCTGCCTCATTCGATGAAGCCTTTGGGCCGGCCGTTCTTGCAGGAAACCACAGAAACGTCGTTGGCTTTCGTCATTGCACAGTGTTATATTCATAATTACCTGTGCCCTAGCCATATTTATTGTTTTCCGAAATGTCCTAACCTGGTAAGTATTGAGAATAAACTTGTAACTGTGTTAGAGTTTAAGAGTTAGTGTGGATGGGTGAGATGGTCGATAAGGCAGTTTAAAATTATATTTGATTACGAGTTAAATTCGATTGTTACACATAATTAACTTAATATCATTTGGAAAACATAGATGTGAATGGTGATAACAACGTAGACTATTCAGTCTATAGTGTTGCTTATATTATTTACAACCAACTTCATGTTGCTATCATTACGAAGCCGCTGGTCTGACAACTAACAGATTTATTCAACTTACAAGCTTACCAACACATTTGATCTATTTATATTTCAAAAATAATGTATTTTGTGATGGAATTCAAGCATGATAGTGTGATTGCTATGTAGTTGGCTTGATAACCCTACGTGGCTATGGTTAGATCATTCCACAATTTAAATGACCAGTTTGTGAACAAACAAAATGAGCGGGTTACTTGCAAACGAGGTTAGCTGAAAATGTTCGCTTTCGATTTGGCACCAATGGCAATGACGTGAACCGCCGTAAGTGCCGAAGGTCGCCGCCGATGAAAATGATGTATTCATCGACTATGTGGTCAAAATAAAAAAAATATTTTTGGGAAAATAACCGGGAGAAAGACACTATTGAAGCCACGGACAGACAAATATTTTGGCCACAGACCATGAACATTCAAACAGTACTCATCACGCTTCAACCATAAATGACTACAAAAGAGCCTCCCGAGTCATTTGTACCACACAATGGCCCCCAACATTTCCGGATCTCTATCCGTTGGACTAGGCAATAAATAAATAAAAGTGTCGATCTCAAGGAATGGGCCATAATCAAAAGTGATTTTTTTATACCCTCCACCATAGGATGGTGGAACGAAACAAGCTATCGACTTGAAACTTGGCACAAGGAGTTGTTATCGATGTAGGTCGGATGGTATTGCAAATGGGCCATATCGGTCCACTTCTACCCTATATAAATAAACCAGTCCTGAGACTTGGCGTCTTAGAGTAACCAATTTCATCCGAACCAGTTGAAATTAGGTACGTGGTGTTGGTATATGGTTTCTAACATTCATGCAAAAATTGGTCCATATCGGTTCATAATTATTTACAGCCCCCATATACAACGATCCCCAGATTTTGATTCGGACCCCCTTGGAGGAGCAAATTTCATCTGATCCGGCTGAAATGTGTTAGTATATGGTCCCTAACTATCATGCAAAAATTGATCCACATCGATCTGTAATTACATACTGCTCCCATCGATCTGTAATTACATATAGCTCCCATTTATCACAATGGACTGAATAGTCTAAGTGAGCCTGAATCTTAATCGGGCTGCCACTTTAACCTACATATAGCTCCCATATAAACCGATCCCCAGATTTCACCTCCGGAGCCTCTTGGAGAAGCAAATTTCATCCGATTCTGTTAAAATTTTTTACGTTTAGTTAATATATGGCCTTTAACAACCATGGGAAAATTTGTCCACATCGGTCTGTAATTATATATAGCCCCCATATAAACCGAACCCCAGATTTGACTTTCGAAGCCTCTTGGATGAGCGAATTTCATCCGATAAGGTTAAAGTTGGGTACATTGTGTGTTTTACAGTCTTTAGTAAAAGTTTCTACGCAATGCATTGTGGAGGGTACATTAGATTCGGACTTATAATCAATTTGATGTTATTTCTGATTTTTGTCTTTTGAAAAATAACAAAAATATGGGCGCTTAACTTTGTTGCATAACATATCAGCCACCCTGTATCAATAGTGGTGAACTTCTCTTAAGCCCGGTGTCCACCTCTAGCGGAAATTTTATATGTGTGCCAATAACACAGTTTTACGGTATACGAGAGCACAATGTAAACAATCGAATAATAACGCCCCAGCAACTTTCGTTAGCAAATATAGCAATGCATTTTTTACGGGTAGAGGAAAGAAACTGAACACAGTCGATAATGCAGTAAATTACATAAATTTACTTGCAACAATACCTATACATTTTTATGTGTAGCGGAATCTTTCGCTAGAAGTGTATACCGGACTTTAAGTCACGTACCATGCCCGTGGGGGAGGAAGTGAGGGTCGCATGCATGGGTCACGTTTTTAATTTTATCGCACCAATAGAAAACAAGTAAGTCAAAGTTCTTAATCGGGCGGGCCTGACATATTATAGCCTTCACCTCTATGTAGACCAAAATTTGTGTATAACACTCAACTACTTCCACATTTCTGTGAAGCTATATAAAGGAAACAATTTTTTTTATTCTACAAAATCTCTAAATTCAAAATTTCAATCGCTAAGCTAGTATTAAGTTGTGAGAAACTTCCATGTGAATGGTCTAATCAGTCTCAATTCAACTCTGGTGTTACGTACATATGGGAGCTATATATATAATCTGAAGTCCGATTTTGACTAAAAATTTGAGCATGTATATTTAGAATAATAATTCTGCTATCTATGCGAAATTTCACGTAAATGGAGTATAACCTTGCCCCCTGGTCATATCTAAATTTGAACCGATTTCAATCAAAATTTTAACACAAGCATTGGTAATATGCTCAATTCTACGGCCTCTGTGCAAAATTCAACGGAGAGAATCGGGTAGTTAAACTTTGGCCTCTGTGGTCATATGAGTCTAATCGACGAAAGAATATATATGGAGCTATATCTAAATCTGAACGATTGCTTGAATATTTTGCAAAGAATTTTGCAAGATCCATAAAAATATTGGATGTAGGGGGGGGGGGGGGGGGGGGGGGGGGGGGGGGGGGGTACGTGTATTTCAAGAACATCGTTGATAAAATTAGGCAATTATGACCATAATCGGGATAAAATATATTGACAGCTAATATTTAAATCTTAACTCATTTTATCCAAAATCAATAGCGATTGTCATCTGTTCCCAAAAAACGCGCCCTATTGCCAATATTTTGAGACGATTCGGAAACTTAAATTGCGAGCGTAAACTTTGATGCACAAAATTACATATACAGACAGACGACGGACGGACAGACAGACAGACGACATCGCTAAATCGACTCGAAATATTAATTCTAAGCGATCGGTATCTTAAAAGATGGGTCTATCGCCCTATTTTCCTTGGCGTTAGCATAACAAATTGGCAGGCAAACTTATTATACCCCTGTACACTAGTAGTGGTGAAGGGTATAAATATATTGACCAAAACAATAGTCTAGGGTAAATATTTAAGTCCGGTATGTAACCCCTAGTGGAAATTTTGTTTTTAGGTGTCAATAACACAGTAATACTATGTATGTTCCTTATGGGTACAAAAGTGGCAAACAATCGATAACTCACGTCTCATGGAATTTTTCGTCTAGCAAAGTAATAAAATACAATTTCCTATGGATAGGCGGAATTTCGATTGGAGGTGCATAGTAGACCTTCCTCAGAAAAATATAAATGTCGATAATACCGTTGTAACTACAAAAATCACTGGTAATTTACGTGCTAGATAGAGGAATACGGGCTTTAAGGGCTCAATTACCAGGGAATGCAAGAGTGGTGGAGTCTGGCCGCTCGTTAAGAATTTGATCGCATAGAAAGAGTCTTTGCCAACCAGAGCCATGGGCGGGCGACGGATAACATCTTTTTAAGTCTGGACAGCGTACGGCAGCCCATAGCCAATTATTGTGTTTCTCGATATTTTAATTACTCCACAAAAAGCACGGTGCTAGTCGATGAAAATCGAAACTTGCCGTTAATGATGTATACTTGGGGCACGTGTGGGGCCCGTGGTAAGCAATGGTTAGCATCGGCCGCCTTGCATAACAAGGTCGTTATGGTTCGATTCTTGCTGTCAACCGAACACCAAAAGAGTTTTTTCAGGCGGTGGTTTATCCCACCTCAGTTAATGGCTGGTAGACATTTCGGTGAGGGTTTCAGAAGAGCGTGTACCTGGCATAGTGGGTTTCCTACAATGTGGTAGCGGGCCGGTTCGGACTCGGCTATAAAAAGGGGGGGGGGAGGTCCCCTTGTCATGAGAACATGGAATCGGGCAGCACGCTGTGATGAATAGAGGAGAAGTTCAGCCGAATGCTGGTATCAAACAATGGACTGAAATAGTCTAAAGTTGAGCCTGATAGCATACGCTGGCCACCTAACTAACGGCTAATGATTGTATACCGGAGCTTTGGCAGAATACACGCCAATAAAGCCTCATATGTAATATGCGTTAGGGCCGAAAAGTGTTTTGTGTTTTTACACGGAGTGCGGAATGCGTCAGCAGAAAAATTAAGAACTGGGTGAAAATACACAAGTCATAGCGAAGGACGTATACAACAATTTTACAATTTGGAATTTAATTAATTGTAAATATGGCTGCGAAACACATAAACGTTTTTACATGTTTTACTCCGTCAATCATTCACTCGATTTCTTTATAGATTTCATTGATGGCTTTTGAAAATTAATCGTTGACTGAAATATTGAGTCTGACATCAATCGATATTACACTAAACACACAAAGACAAAATGCTCTCAGCCGTTTCCAGTGGGCTTTTAACGCACGGATGAGACACACAAAAATGTGCCAACTAGAATGTGATGATTCGAGCGTCATGATGAACGCAATTCGGCACAAATATCCACTTACATTGAAATGGATGGGCCAGCAAGAAATCTTGTAGCTGTGGGAAAAAATATTGTGAATTAAATATAATTTTTCGTATAATAGAGCATTGTTTTTATTTATAATTATATAAATCAATTTCTTTGAATTTAAATATAAAGAAACCATTATTATTTATAGATAATAGCTTATATAATTTAATTAATTTCAGACCTTAATTTATTTTAAGTTAATCTAACTACAAAAAAAGTTATTAAAGGTCTATAGCTTTAAAGTATAATTTTATTTAAATATCAATATCATTGTATCATTAAACCCAAGAACGCCGAGAAACATTAAATATTTTAAAAATTAAATTATAATAAACATATTGTAATAGTAAACAAATTTTATATAAAATTGATATATTTAATATAAATTAGATTAATTTAAAAAAATTAAAATATAAATTAAGACAGATAACTACACGTAAAATTCAGTGAATAATAAAAAATCATATATAATACAATTGATTGATTTGTTATATATATATGTATATACAAAATACATATATATATAATATATAATATATACAAAATTGATTTGTATAAATATATATGTATATACAAAATCAATTAGATTAAATGTACTGCAATGTTTTTTATAAAAATATTACAATAAAATAAATTAAGTCAGTAGAAACTAAAACTCAAGTTAAGTGATTATTGTAAGACTATTAAATGTTTTTTTTTTTTAATTTAACTTAAACAAATTTAGTTTGATCTAAATAATTTCATATTAGTTTTAATTTATGTCACATGCTTAAATAAAATTATTTTTATTTGCTTAATTTAGAGTTAAATTAATTAATTTAATTTAATTTATTAGGTTTTTAGATTTTTATAAAGTTTTTCAATTTTAAATTAATTTATGTTTAATTAACTTCTTGTGGAAATACATGAGATCTTTGGCATGAAAGTTTTAACTACATAAACTTCAAATTAAATTAGATTAAATTAGAAATCTTTAGTCAAATGTAATTACAATTAAATGAATTGATGTAAAATATATAAATAGAAAATCAATTAGATTAAATTCACCTTAACGTTTTTAAATTAAATATTTACATAA
Organism: Haematobia irritans; assembly: GCA_003123925.1. Taxonomy (NCBI): domain Eukaryota; kingdom Metazoa; phylum Arthropoda; class Insecta; order Diptera; family Muscidae; genus Haematobia; species Haematobia irritans. Next base: position 13,737 of record PGFW01038283.1, on the reverse strand, counting down.
AACAAATTGTATCAATTAAAACTAAACTAATTTTAAATTCAAGTTAATTATTTTAATATGAACGATTAAATTGTATCTAATTTAATTTAAACTAATTTAGTTTTTGATTTAGATTACTTGATATTAATTTTAGTTATGCACATGCATAAATTAAATTAGTTTATTTAAATTAAATAAAATTCAATAATATGGTAAATACTCTAATTTTAATTGTTTAGGGTTTTCCACAGTTGTTCCAATTTAAAAATTTATTTATTAAAATTTAATTAACATTAATCTTGACATGCAAGTGTTTATACATAAAATTTCAATCATATAAATTTTATAAAATAATAATAAAATAAATTTTCTTCAAATTTAATTAGATGAAACTACATAAAATACAATTAATACAAAATCAATTACATTAAATTTATTTAATATTTTTAATTAAATATATTACTAACTTTAAAATTCAAAATTTATTTATATTTAATTAACATTAGATCTTAACATGCTAGTTTTCATTAAAATTAACATTAGATCTTGGCATGCAAGTGTTTATACATAAAATTCAATCTAATTAAATTTTATAAAATATACACTAATAAAATAAATCTTCTTCAAATTTAATTAGATGGAACTACATAAAATACAATTAATACAAAATCAATTACATTAAATTTATTTAACGTTTTTAATTAAATATATTACTAACTTTAAAATTCAAAATATATTTATATTTAATTAACATTAGATCTTAACATGCTAGTTTTCATTAAAATTAACATTAGATCTTGACATGCAAGTGTTCATACATAAAATTCAATCAAATTAAATTTTATAAAATATACACTAATAAAATAAATCTTCTTCAAATTTAATTAGATGAACTACATAAAATAAAATTAATAACAAAACTAATTACATTAAATTTATTTAATAATTTTTAACTAAATATATTACTAGCTTTAAAATTCAAAATTTATTTATATTTAATTAACATTAGATTTTAACATGCTAGTTTTCATGCCTAAAATTTAATCAAATTAAATTTATTTAAATATATCAAATTACATGAATTTATTTAATTTAAAATAAGTTAAAACCTAAAATATATGAAATCATAGAGAAAAATAAATTTAAAATTAATTAGATGTAATTAAATGAAAAAAATTACATGAATTTATGGTAAAATTAGCAAAATTAAATCAAGTTAAATTAATTAATTTTTTTTTACTTAATAACAAATTACATAAAAAAAATTAAATTAATTAAAACTAAAAGCAATTTCACAGTTCAATTGTAATTTGTATTAATGTAGGCTATTGTGTATAATTAAATTGTATTGAATTATTTAGTTAATTTAGTTTAATGTAATTTATTTTGTTTTAATTTGTTTCATTTTAATTTTAAGTTAATTTATATTTCATTTATTATTAATGGAGGCTAATTAAATTGTAATGAATTTAACTAAATAATTTAGTTTAATATCATTTATGTTGATTTAAATTGCTTCATATTTATTTTAAGCTAATTTATATTTCATTTATTTAACTAAATAATTTAGTTTAATATCATTTATTTTGATTTAAATTGCTTCATATTTATTTTAAGTTAATTTATATTTCATTAACTTAATTTGGAAATACATTACATCAGACATAAAATTTAATCAAAAATAAATTTTATTGCATATAAATAAAAATGCCTTTCAAATTACGTTACGTTTAATATAATTTAATTGGAAATAAATAAAATTAATTTTTAATTGTAAGTTGTCAGTTGTTTTAAATTAAACTACTTTAAATTTAAATTAATTTAAATTAAACAAAATAAGATTTATATAAAATTAAAAATAAAAATTTCTATGTTTCTGTGCTTCAAAAAATAGTTTACAATTACATATCAAAAGTAGAAATGTTAGCCTTATTAGCCCATTTATCAAATTAAATCTGCGGTAGAAGATTATAAAATTTTTCTCAATTGAGTAAAGTTATTTTCAGTGTAGCTGTTTTCATAGTAACGATTAAAACACAATGAAAAGGTCTTTTTTGTGTCGCATTTCAGTTGCTCTTTTAGTGATCTAAACGAACGGTTGAATAGGGCGCAACTGGACAAAGACGAAAAAATTTAATCGCTAGCGATCAACAATTTCGCATATAGAATGTGAATACAGAATTTGTAAATCGGGAAATAATTTATTTAGAATAACAAAAAAGTGTAATATCTGGCCATCAACCATCGCACTATCGATATCTATAAATTTGCAATTACTTTATATAATGAATATACAGAATATTTGAATAAACAATATAAAGAAAATAAACAATAATAATAATAATAACAGAACAACTAAATTGTTCAATTGTTTGTTTACTTACAATACACAAACAATCCCTCATCCATACAAATACACACACACACTCCCAACGAAATGGAAAAGTTAATAATGAACTACTCTCCCTTGATTCCCGCCAGGCATTTACAAAGTTTCTGGGGAGCTTCGGGCGATTTTTGGCAAGCACAATGGGATAAATTCATCGACATTACAGGTAAGTGAGTTCACTTTGATGTTTGTGTTCATATTTTCTGGATATTCGTTTTGCCTTTGTTTATTTATTTATTTTTCGTTGTGTGGTATTGCAACAGGTAGGGGGGAATATACGAAATCGATGTTTTTTATCATTTAGTACGATTACTTCAAATCCCTCATATATGGGCTATTCCAGTTTATAAATCACCACTGTGATCACCTGAAAGTAGTAAATTTTTATAAGACTTAATTTACTTATATAGGGATAGATTAATCATTATAAATAAATTGTTAATAGTTATAAAGTTGACATATGACATATCGTTGTATATATACACCCAGGAAAAAATGAACCCACCATAAAATAAATTGCAGGTTTATATTAGAAAAATTTAACTAAAACATTTTAGTAAAATACAACATGATACAAACAGTTAATAACTTTTGTCCAAATTGGAAAAATTTAAAATTTTTTTTTTGTGGAGGCTTTGAATAAAATTTCATATTTTGAAGAAAATATGCCATTAAAATTTTTTAAAATGTCTTTGCGCTATACTGAAGTTAAAGATTGTTCTGCAAGATTTACTTCGGTGAGTTCCTTCGGATTGCAAACTGTCACCCCATTTTAAGGAAAATATGAGAAGTAATGTTCATATTAGGAAATTGTGTACTTAATTTGTAAAAAAAATTTGTCTCATTTTTAGTTCCCATCATTAAATGTAAGCAAAAAAGTAATTGAAATAAAAAAAAATTTCACATTTGACAAAAGATTTTTTGAACTGAATCAACAACTTTCATGAACTAAACGATTATAACAGGTTGGCTGTATAAGTCCCCGGTCTGACACATAGATGGCGTCGCAGTATTAAATGCATATTATTTTTGTATAGTACCAACCTTCAATGTTTTTGTGAAAGCAATTTGTTATTGTGAAAAAATGGAAAAAATGGATTTCTTGTTTTGATAAACATACTGTTTCTTGAAGGAAAAAATACGGTGGAAGCAAAAAACTTGGCTTGATAATGAGTTTCGACTCTTGCCCCAGGGAAATCAACCAATAATTGATGATTCGTTGCAAAATTCAAGCGTGGGTGAATATGAGCACGGAGGACGGTGGAACGCAGTGGACGCCCGAAAGAGGTGGTTACCGACCCGAAAAACAAAAAAAAATGGCACCAAAATTATTTTGAATGCCCGTAAAATGAAGTTGATCGAGATAGCAAGGCTTAAAGATAATCAAAAGAAACGTTGTTGGTCATATCATTCATCCAATATATTGGATATGCGGAAGCCGTGCAGAATGGGGCCGCGCGGGCCACATTTACCAAAAACAACATACGTGTTAATGATTCTGAGCGTGTTTGCAGTGTTTAACTCCGTAATACACCCGATTTTTCGTCGATATATGAACAATGGAGTGAAACCATGGTCCATCACAACTCCTAAGTCGCATCGACAGTCGGACTGCGTGGACAGCGACCGGTGAACTGTCCTCCGAAGCGTGGAAAGATCAAAGTACGCTGGCAAAAAGTAAATGTTTTTTGGGAATGCGCATGGGAAACAATAAATTTTTATTGAATGTAATCTTGAGAAGGGAAAAACCTCCCAAACAGTGACTAATTATATGGCGTTGTTGGAGCGGTTTTGATAGGTCGAAATCGGGGGAAAACGGCCCCCATAGTGAAGAAGAAAAAGTGTTGTTCAACCAAAGTAACGCACCGGTGCCACCAAGTCATTGAAGAACGATGGCAAATTCATGAATTGGGCTTCGAATTGCTTCCCACCCCACCGTAATTCTCCGATCTGCCCCCAGCAATTTTTTCTTGTTCTCAGACTCAAAAAGGATGCTCGCAGGGAAAAATTTGGCTGGCAATGAAGAGGTGATCGGCCGAACTGAGGCCTATTTTTGAAGGGCAAAACCGAAGGAGTACTACCAATGGTATCAAATAATTGGAAGGTCGTTTATAATCGTTGTAATCGCTTTGAAGAGAACTATGTTTGAATAATAAAAGAATTTTGAACAAAAATGTGTTTTTTTCTTTGTTGACCGGGGGAACTTATCAGCCCAACCTAATATAATACACATTTATTCTGAGGGTACATTGAAACAATAGAGAACTACGTTTAGGAAAATTATTAAAAATAATTAACCTGTTCTATAGAAAGAGTGAACTGCTTCGTGCGAAAATTGAACTAAATTGTACTTCACATTCACAGAAAAAAATATCACCCAAAATATCATTCCCAATTAATATCACGGAATCATTTTTTTTTCAATGTATAACCACCATAGAATGGTGACAAATAAGAGTACCCAATATAATGAGTATTAGTACATGTTTTGGTATAGCCCCCAAATAGCCATATGTCCGGATTTGACATCTTGGG
>PGFW01038263.1:2588-14655 GCA_003123925.1 Haematobia irritans | reverse complement strand
ATAATCCACATCCACACTTGTGGCTTAGCAGGCCATGACTATAGTTAAGCGTAAGGGGATTGTGTTGGTATAATTTTCTTGTCATGGCCTTTATCTCACGAGCTACTATAGACACAAATAATGAAAGCAGAATTACCATGAGAAGTAGAGAAGAGGACAACGCTAGGAGTGATATGTCTTTTCTAAAGACTACAGAAAAGTAATAGGATATGAAATGAAATTCTTCTGAAGTGGAATAAAGATAAAGAGAAATGAGAGTTATAATACTAACTGATAAAGAATGAAATAATGATGAGGTTGACGAGAACGAATGAGCTGTTGACACCAACTTTGCATAACTAATTAAAGTTTTTTTTTTCTCGTTGTTTCGTCTCGATACAGTTGGGTAGACACCTTGTTCGTAACACATTCTCTCTTGCTCAAGATTACATATACACGAAGAGCTTTCAAATTTCTGCTTTATGGTCACTGGCACTTAGAATTAAGCAAAATACCGCTATAATCCTTTTTGCGCCTTCTCACAAGACTAGGTGAGAGAAGATATGATTAACAAATTTGAGAGTTACGTGAGGAAATCGAAGAATTTGGACAAACAAAAGGACTACTATTATGATATGCCAAAAAAAAATTCTTTTTTTAGTCTTGTCTTGTAATCAAAGATTTTTAAAGGCATATACCTGCATTTTGTGTTGACATATGAATTTCTTGTTGTTCGGATTAGAAATACTGGGCCCATTCCCTTATCCGAAACAGGGAATTGAATGGAATAAATGTTGGATCTTAGATGAATAATTCTGAATTCATTCAGCCGCGAAAATTATCATATTTCACTTATAAAGAAACTTTGTTAATTACCGATTTTCGAGAAAATTTTTGCAAATGGACAGTTATTGTTTAGAAATTATAAAAACAGTTTACATTGATCAAGCTGTTAAACATCCCATCACGAATACATTTCAGCCGCGACTGATGAATATTTTTCTACTAGAAAACGGTTATTCAGTCAGTAAAAATACTCTCATAGAAAACCTTTATTCACGCCTGCTTGAAATAAAGATTTCTCGAGAAAACTTCTTTCCGTTCTGGCTGATAGTTCTAAACGAATTTTAGAGTTATTAAAAGATTCTATTACTTAAGCCCAGAGTGAATTAAAGATTTCTATAAGAAACTTCACCAATGAATCAAATTCTAACATTGCCAGGCTGAATTAACAGGTTTCGGATAAGATAACTTTAGTCAGGCCAAGCCTGAATTAAAGATTTTTCTATAGGAAAAACTTTAATTCAGCCAAGCTGAGCTTTAAAAAAAAATAATAATAGAAAAGCTTGAATCAGACAGGCTGACATAAAGATTGTCCTATGGAAAACTTTATTTCTTTCAGGCCTTAATTAAAAGACTTACAATGGAAAACCTTATTCAAGGCTAGCTAAATTATAAATTTTTGTAGAATACTTAATCCAGGCAGTGTGAATTAAAGATTCTCTGTGGAAAAATTATTCAAAGTTGGCCTGAACTAAAATTGTTCTATGGAAACCCTTATTCAATTCAGCTTTTCTGAAGAAAACTTTTTGCCAATGGACAGGTTTTTCTTTAGAGAAAATATTATCAGCAAGGCTGAATAAAACATTTTCCTTTATTCAGCCGGACTGAATTGAAGATTTTCTATAGAAAACTTTATTACAGCCCAGGCCGATTTAACGATTCCCTATAGAAAGCGTTATTCAGTCACTAAAACATATCCGCATACAAAACTTTTTTCAGTCCGGCTGAAATTAACTTTGGAAAATTTCCTATTAGAAAACATTATTCTGCCAGGCTGAAATAAAAATTTCTATAGAAAAACTTTCATTCAGCTAGGCTTAATTAACGATTTCGAAATAAAACTTTATTCAGGCAGGCTGAATCAAAGATTTCCTCTAGGAAATTTTAGTCAGCGCGGTTGAATTAAGGATTTCCCCACGAAAACGTTATTCAGTAGCTGAATTCAAGATTTGCGAAAATAAAACTTTATTCAGCCAGGTTGAATTGGAAGATTTCCTACAGAAAACTTTATACAGACAGACTGAATTGAAGATTTCGAATATAAAACTTTATTCAGCCAGGCTAAATCAAAGATTTGCTAAAGAAAACTTTATTCAGTCAGGCTGAATTAAAGATTTTCTATAGAAAACTTTATTCAGCAGGGTGAATAAAGATTTTCTATAGAAACTTGAAACTTGAATTTAAAGATTGGAATAGGAAAAATTATTCAGCCAAGCTGAAAGTAAAAATTTCCTACAGAAAACTTTATTCAGCTTAGGCTTTAATTAACGATTTCGAAAATAAAAATTTTATTCAGCCACCACCGGCTGAATCCAAGATTTCCTCTAGAAAACTTAGATTTCCTACAAGAAGAACTTTAATTCAGGCAGGCTGAATTAAAGATTTCGAAAATAAAACTTTATTCAGCCAGGTTGAATTAAAGATTTTATATAGAAAACTTTATTCTGCCAGGCTGAATTACAGATTTCGAAAATAAAACTTTATTCAGCCAGGTTGAATTAAAGATTTCCTACAGAACACTTTATACAGACAGGCTGAATTGAAGATTTCGAATATAAAACTTTATTCAGTCAGGCTGAATTAAAGATTTCCTTTAGAAAACTTTTTTCAGCCAGGCTGAATTAAAGATTTCGAATAGAAAACATTATTCAGCCAGGCTGAAATAAAGATTTCCTATAGAAAACTTTATTCAGCTATGCTTAATTAACAATTTCCTAAAAAAAACTTTATTCAGCTAGGCTGAATCAAAGATTTCCCTGAGGAAACTTTATGTCAGCTGGGCTTGAATTAAAGATTTTCTACAGGAAACTTTATTCAGGCAGGCTGAACTTAAAGATTTCGAAAATAAAACTTTTTATTCAGCCAAGGTTAAATTTAAATATTTCCTACATAAACTTTATACAGACATGCTGAATCAAAGATTTTCTATCCTATAGAAAACTTTATTCAGCTGGGCTTAGTTAAAGATTTTATATAGAAAACCTTTATTCAGGCAGGCTGAATTAAAGATTTCGAACAAAAAACTTTATTCAGCCAGGTTGAATTAAAGATTTCCTACATAAAACTTTATACAGACAGGCTGAGTTGAAGATTTCGAATATAAAACTTTATTCAGCCAGGCTGAATCAAAGATTTCCTTAAAGAAAACTTTATTCAGCAAGGCTGAATTAAAGGATATCGATTAGAAAACTTTATTCAGCCAAGCTGAATTAAAGATTTTCTATAGAAAACTTTATTCAGCCAAACTGAATTAAAGATTTTCTATAGAAAACTTTATTCAGCCAAGCTGAATTAAAGATTTTCTACAGAACACTTTATTCAGCCAGGCTTAATTAAAGATTTTCTATAGAAAACTTTATTCAGCCAGATTTTAAGATATTCTATAGAAAACCTAATTCAGCTGGTGTTAACTAAAGTTTACCTATTCAAAACATTACATAGAAATAAAATAATGCAAAAATTTTATATAGAAATAAAATTTTGCAAAATTTTTCTACAAAAACAAATTTCGCAAAATATTTTCTATGAAAATAAATTTTGCAAAAGATTTCAATAGCAACAACAATTTTGAGTAAAATTTGCTGTAGCAAAAATTTAGACAAAATTTTCTATGGAAAGAAAATTTTGAGAAAATTTTCTATCGAAATAAAATGTTGAGAAAATTTTCTATCGAAATAAAATTATGAGTAAATTTACTATAGAAAAAATTTCGAGACAATCTTGTATAAAAATGCATTTATCTTCTTTAAAAAAAATTGAGAAAATTTTATACAGAAATAAAATCTTGAAAAAAATTCTAGGGAAACAAAATTTTTCACAAATTTTCTATAGACATAAGATTTTGCAAAATTTTCTATAGAATTGAAGTTTTGCAAAAATTTTCTATAGAAATAAAATTTTGACATTCTATAGAAATAAAATTTTGCAAAAAAAAAATCTTTTGGAAAAAAAATTTTGCAAACATTTTCTATAAAAATGAATTTTGTAAAAATATTTTTTAGGAATACAATTTTGAAAAAAATTTCCTATAGAAATAAAATTTTGGGAAAATTTTCTATAAAAAAATGTTTTGAGGAAACTTTGATAATTGAAGGATTTCACTATAACAATTTTTGGTACATGAAACACACGTATACGTTTTTCGTATGACGATAAAGGATCCCAACCCAAGGAACAATACCAAATATAATACATAATCCTATCACTAAAATGAAAAAAAATATATAATAAATAAGTTCCCATTCATTGTTATAAAATACCTGTTGCCGGCTTAAATACCTTAATGACATAATTATGAAACCGTAATTGATTTACATATCTACTGTAATCTCTTATGATAAATTATCAATTGTTATTATTTCCTCGCTCTCTACTAAAGGGTGATTCTTTTGAGGTTAGGATTTTCATGCATTAGTATTTGACAGATCACGTGGGATTTCAGACATGGTGTCAAAGAGAAAGATGCTCAGTATGCTTTGACATTTCATCATGAATAGACTTACTAACGAGCAACGCTTGCAAATCATTGAATTTTATTACCAAAATCAGTGTTCGGTTCGAAATGTGTTTCGCGCTTTACGTCCGATTTATGGTCTACATAATCGACCAAGTGAGCAAACAATTAATGCTCGATTGTGACCAAGTTTCGCACTCATTTACTTTATTGGACATTAAACCAACCACGACGAATGCGTACAGTGCGTACAGAAGAGATATATGCGTCTGTTTCTGAGAGTGTTGCTGAGACGTGAAATGGTCGATTCGTCGCCGTCGCACGCAATTGCGGTTTGTGTTATTCGACCACATGGAAGATTTTACGCAAAAGATCTTGGTGTTAAAACCGTATAAAATACAGCTCGTGCAAGAATGAAGCCGAACGATCTGCCGACAAACGTCGAATTTTCAGTGAATGGGCCCTAGAAAAGTTGGCAGAAAATCCGCTTTTTTATCGACAAATTTTGTTCCAGCCGATGAGGCTCATTTCTGTTGAATGGCTACGTAAATAACAGATTGCCGCATTTGGAGTGAAGAGCAACCAGAAGCCGCTTCAAGAACTTGCCATGTATCCCGAAAAATGCACTGTTTGGTGTGGTTTGTACGCTGTGGAATGTTCAATTGGACCGTAATTTTTTCAAAGATGCTGTTGGACGCGACGTTACGGTAAATGGCGATCGCTATCGTTCGATGCTAACAAAACTTTTTGTTGCCAAAATGGAAGAACTGAACTTTGGTTGACATGTGGTTTCAACAAGATGGCGCTACATGCCACACAGCTCGCGATTCTATGGCATTTTGAGGGAAAACTTCGGAGAAACAATTCATCTCAAGAAATGGACCGGTAAGTTGGCCACCAAGATCATGCGATTTACGCCTTTAGACTATTTTTTGTGGGGCTACGTCAAGTCTAAAGTCTACAGAAATAAGCAGCAACTATTCCAGCTTTGGAAAGACAACATTTCCGAAGAAATTCGGGCTATTCCGGCCGAAATGCTCGAAAAAGTTGCCCAAAATTGGACTTTCCGAATGGACCACCTAAGACGCAGCCGCGGTCAACATTTAAATGAAATTATCTTCAAACAGTAAATGTCATGGACCAATCTAACGTTTCAAATAAAGAACCGATGAGATTTTGCAAATTTTATGCGTTTTTTTTTTAAAAAAAGTTATCAAGCTCTTAACAAATCACCCTTTATTTACACAATTGATAATTATAATATAAAAAAAAACTGGAACTGAAATTTACTGCAAAAAGTCCAGCTTCAGTAATACTCTTTGGCTATACATCACACGAGATAAGATATTATTTGCAAATATATATTTGACATTAAATATGGTGGATTATGTTTTAAATATATGGCAAATTGAAATAAATAATAATTACTGGTTTTGATAGAAAGTGTTTTAACACAAAATATTGACAACAAAAAGTCATTATTGAAATTTATAATTTATTTAAAAATAAATAAATTGCAGAGAACTTTATTAAATTAATTAGGGTATAATTATTTTGTGTAAAACACTTTCTAATCAACAGTATTATTATTTATTTCATTTGCATATATTTAAACATAATCCACCATATTTAATGTCAAAGTATATTATTTGCAAATTAATATCTTAATCTGTGTGATGTTAGCCAAAGAGTATTACTGAAGCGGACTTTTTGCAGGTAAATTGTCAGTTACGAGTTTTTTTTTATATTTATAATTATCATTGGTGTAAAAAAGGGTGATTTGTTAAGAGCATTGATAACTTTTTTAAAAAAAAACGCATAAATTGTGCGCAAAATCTCATCGGTTCTTTATTTGGAAACGTTAGATTGGTCCATTGACATTACTGTTTGAAAGATAATTCATTTGAAAAATGCTTGACCGCGCTGCGTCTTAGGTGGTCATGTCGGAAAGTCCAATTTTGTGGCAACTTTTTCGAGGCAATTGTCGGCCGGAATGAGCCCGAAGTTTCTTCGAAATGTTGTCTTCCAAAGCTGGAATTAGGTTGCTGGCTTAAGTTCTTGTAGACTTTAAGACTGTGACGTAGCCCGCACAAAAAATAGGTTCGTAAAGGCGTCAAATCGCATGATCTGGTGCAACTTCCGGTCCATTTCTTGAGATTGAATTGTTCTCCGAAAGTTTTCCTCAAAATGGCCATAGAATCGCGAGCTGTGTTTGGCATGTAGCGCCATTCTGTTGAAACCAATGTCAAACCAAGTTTCAGTTCTTCCATTTTTTGGCAACAAAAGAGTTTGTGTTAGCATTCGGACGATAGCGATCCCATTGCACCTTAACGTTGCGTCCAAGCAGCATCTTTGTGAAAAGAATTACGGTCCCAATGATTCACCATGCGCCCCCCGTTTCCGTACAAACCACACGCAAACAGTGGCATTTTTCGGATACATGGGCAGTTCCTTGAACGCTTCTGTTGCTGCTTCACTCCAAATGCCGGCAATCTTGCTTTAATTGTAGCGTAGCCATTCACCAGAAATAGGCCTCATCGCTGAACAAATTTGTCGATTAAAAAGGCGATTTTTCTGCCAAACTTTTCTAGGGCCCATTCACTGAAAAATTCGACCGTTGTGAGCAGATCGTTCGACTTCAGTTCTGCACGAGCCTGTAATTTATACGGTTTTACACCAAGAATCTTTGCGCTGTAAAATCTTCCCATGTGGTTCGAATAACACAAAACCCAATTCTGGCGAACGGCGACGAATCGACATTTCACGGTCTTCAGTCAACACTCTCAAAACAGGACGAATATTCCTTGCTGTACCGCTGTACGCAATTCGGGTTGGTGGTTGGTTAGATGTCCAATAAAGTAAACCTGAGTGGCGAAACTTGGTCACAATCGCAGTTAATGTTTGCTCACTTGCGTCGATTAATGGTAGACCATAAATCGACGTAAACGCGCGACAACAATTTCGAACCGAACACTGATTTTGGTATAAAATTCACAATGATTTGCAAGCCGTTGCTCGTTAGTAAGTCTATTCATGATGAAAATGTAAAGCATACTGAGCATCTTTCTTCTTTGACACCATGTCTGAAAATCCACGTGATTTCTTGGGGTTTCCCAAATACTAATGCCATGAAAAATCCTAACCTAAATAAGAATCACCCTTTAGTAGAGAGCGAGGAAATAATAACAATTGATAATTATCATAGAGATTACAGTAGATATGTAAATCAATTACGGTTTGCATAATTATGTCATTAAGGTATTTAACCGGGCACAGGTATTTTATAACAATGATATGGGAACTTATTTTATTATATATTTTTTTTTCATTTTAGTGATAGGATTATGTATTATATTTGTATTGTTCCTTGGGTTGGGATCCTTTATCGTCATACGAAAACGTATACGTGTGTTTCATGTACCAAAAATTGTTAGTGAATCCTTCAAATTATCAAAGTTTCCTCAAAACATTTTTTTATAGAAAATTTTCCCAAAATTTTATTTCTATAGGAAATTTTTTCAAAATTGTATTCCTAAAAATATGTTTTAGCAAAATCTTCATTTTTTATAGAAAAATGTTTGCAAAATTTTTTTCCAAAAGATTTTTTTTTGCAAAATTTTATTTCTAGTTAGAATGTGTCAAAATTTCTTATTTCTATAGAAATTTTTTGCAAAACTTCAATAATCTATAGAATTTTGCAAAATCTTATGTCTATAGAAAATTTTGTTAGAAAATTTTGTTTCCCTAGAATTTTTTTTCAAGATTATTTCTGTAGTAAAACTTTTCTCAGAATTTTTTAAAGAAGAATAAATGCATTTTTTTATACAAGATTGTCTCGAAATTTTTTCTATAGTAAATTTACTCATTAATTTTATTTCGATATAAAATTTTCTCCAACATTTTATTTCGATAGAAAATTTTCTCAAAATTTTCTTTCCATAGAAAATTTTGTCTAAATTTTTGCTACAGCAAATTTTACTCAAAATTGTTGTTGCTATTGAAATCTTTTTGCAAAATTTATTTTTCATAGAAAATATTTTGCCGAAATTTTGTTTTTGATAGAAAAATTTTGCCAAAATTTTATTTCTATATAAAATTTTGCATTATTTTTATTTCTATTTAATGTTTTGAATAGGTAAACTTTAGTTAACAGCCAGCTGGAATTAGGTTTTCTATAGAATATCTTAAAATCTGGCTGAATAAAGTTTTCTATAGAAAATCTTTAATTAGCCTGGCCTGAATAAAGTGTTCTGTAGAAAATCTTTAATTCAGCTTGCTTGAATAAAAGTTTTTATAGAAAATCTTTAATTCAGTTGCGCTGAATAAAGTTTTCTATAGAAAATCTTTAATTCAGCTTGGCTGAATAAAGTTTTCTAATCGATATCCTTTAATTCAGCCTTGCTGAATAAAGTTTTCTTTAAGAAATCTTTGATTCAGCCTGGCTGAATAAAGTTTTATATTCGAAATCTTCAACTCAGCCTGTCTGTATAAAGTTTTATGTAGGAAATCTTTAATTCAACCTGGCTGAATAAAGTTTTATTTTCGAAATCTTTAATTCAGCCTGCCTGAATAAAGTTTTCTATATAAAATCTTTAACTAAGCCCAGCTGAATAAAGTTTTCTATAGAAAATCTTTGATTCAGCATGTCTGTATAAAGTTTTATGTAGGAAATATTTAATTTAACTTGGCTGAAAAAAGTTTTATTTTCGAAATCTTTAATTCAGCCTGCCTGAATAAAGTTTTCTGTAGGAAATCTTTAATTCAACCCAGCTGACTAAAGTTTCCTAGAGGAAATCTTTGATTCAGCCTAGCTGAATAAAGTTTTTTTTTAGAAATTGTTAATTAAGCATAGCTGAATAAAGTTTTCTATAGGAAATCTTTATTTCAGCCTGGCTGAATAATGTTTTCTATTCGAAATCTTTAATTCAGCCTGCTGAAAAAAAGTTTTCTAAAGGAAATCTTTAATTCAGCCTGACTGAATACAAGTTTTATATTCGAAATCTTCAATTTCAAGCCTGTCTGTATAAAAGTGTTCTGTAGGAAATCTTTTTAATTCGACCTGGCTGAATAAAGTTTTATTTTCGAAATCTGTAATTCAGGCCTGGCAATAAAGTTTTCTATATAAAATCTTTAATTCAACCTGGGCCTGAATAAAGTTTTATTTTCGAAATCTTTAATTCAGCCTGCCTGAATAAAGTTTTCTGTAGGAAATCTAAAGTTTTCTAGAGGAAATCTTTGATTCAGCCTGGCTGAATAAAATTTTATTTTCGAAATCGTTAATTAAGCCTAGCTGAATAAAGTTTTCTGTAGGAAATTTTTTTAATTCAGCTTGGCTGAATAATGTTTCTATTCCAAATCTTTAATTCAGTTTCAAGTTTTCTATAGAAAATCTTTAATTCACCCTGGCTGAATAAAGTTTTCTATAGAAAATCTTTAATTCAGCCTGACTGAATAAAGTTTTCTTTAGCAAATCTTTGATTTAGCCTGGCTGAATAAGTTTTATATTCGAAATCTTCAATTCAGTCTGTCTGTATAAAGTTTTCTGTACTAGGAAATCTTGCAGATTCAACCTGGCTGAATAAAGTTTTTTATTTTCGAAAATCTTGAATTCAGCCTACTGAATAACGTTTTCTGTGGGAAATCCTTTAATTCAACCCGGCTGACTAAAATTTCCTAGAGGAAATCTTTGATTCAGCCTGCCTGAATAAAGTTTTATTTTCGAAATCGTTAATTAAGCCTAGCTGAATAAAGTTTTCTATAGGAAATTTTTATTTCAGCCTGGCAGAATAATGTTTTCTATAGGAAATTTTCAAATTATTTCAGCCGGACTGAAAAAAGTTTTGTATGGGATATGTTTAGTGACTGAATAACGCTTTCTATAGGGAATCGTTAAATCGGCCTGGCTGTATAAAGTTTTCTATAGAAAAAATTCAATTCAGTCCGGCTGAATAAAGGAAATGTTTTATTTCAGCCTTGCTGAATAATATTTTCTCTAAAGAAAAACTGTCCATTGGCAAAAAGTTTTTCTTCAGAAAAGCTGATTGAATAAGGGTTTCCATAGAAAAAATTTTTAGTTCAGCAATTTGAATAATTTTTCACAGAGAATCTTTAATTCACACTGCCTGGATTAAGTATTCTACAAAAATTTATAATTTAGCTAGCTGAATAAGTTTTCCATTGTAAGTCTTTAATTAAGCCTGAAAGAAGATATCAAAGTTTCCATACGGACAATCTTCTAGTGTCAGCCTGTCTGATTCAAGCTTTCTATTATTATTTTTTTTAACTCAGCTTGGCTGAATAAAGTTTTCTATAGAAAATCTTTAATTCAGCTTGGCTGACTAAAGTTATCTTATCGAAATCCTTTAATTCAGCCTGGCTGAATAAAGTTTTCTTTAGGAAATCTTTAATTCAGTCTGGCTGAATAAATACATAGAAAAATCCTTTAATTACATCCTGGCTAAGAAAGTTTTCATATAGAAATCTTTAATTCAGCCAGACGGAAATAAAGTTTCTCGATGGAAATCTTTATTTCAAGCCAGGCTGAATAAAAGTTTTCTTATGAGATATTTTTACTGACTGAATAACCTTTTCATATAGAAAAAAATATTCAATGCATCCGGCTTGAATAAAGTTATTCTATGGGAAATGTTTAATTCAGCCTTGCTGAATTAAATTTTTCTGATAACAACAAATACTGTCCATTTGAAAAAAATTTTCTTCAAAAAATCGAATTAAACAAAGTTTCTTTATAGGAAATGATGAAATTTTGGCGCGGCTGAATGAATTCACAATTATTATCTAAGATCCCAAACATTTTATTCCATTCAATTCCCTGTTTCGGATAAGGGAGATGGGCCAGTATTACTAAAACCGAACAAGCAAGGAAATTCATTTGTCAACACTAAATGCCAGGTATAGGCCTTAAAAATCTTTGATTACAAAGACAGACTAAAAAATTTTTTTTTGGCATATCACTAGTTCCTTTTGTATTGTCACAAATTCTTATTCCTCACGTAAACTCTCACATTGGATATCATATTTCTCCTCAACCCTAGTCTTTGTGAGAAGCGCAAAAAGGATTATTACGGTATGTTGCCTTAATTCTATGCCATTTGACCATAAAGCAGACAATTTAAAGCTTTCGTGTATATGATTGAGCAAGAGAGAATGTGTGTACGAACATGTCTACAAGACTGTATGAGACACAAACAACCGGAAGGAAAAAAAAAACTTTAATTAGTTTATGCAAAGTTGGTGTAACAGTGTCATTCCGTGTTCGCAATGCCTGTCCATCATAGTTTCATTCATTATCAGGAGAAAATCCTCTTCCTTTATCTTTATATCTCACTTCAGAAATTTTCTTTTTATGCCTATACTTCTGTAGTCTAGAAAAACAGACACCAGGGGTCTGTCTCTTCCACCCTCATGGAATGCTGTTCATTATTTGTGTCTATAGTAGCTGAGATAATAGGCCATTGACAAAGAAAATTTACCAACACAATCCCCTTACGCTTAACTATATCATCTAGGCCTAAGCGCACAAGTGTGTGGATATATCTCTCTTCTTTTTTG
>PGFW01038250.1:35472-46921 GCA_003123925.1 Haematobia irritans | reverse complement strand
GTCTCTCTCCGGCTCTCTTTTGCTGGCTTTTTGGTTTAAACGAACGGCTTCCAGTAAAAATTTGTGATAATTGTCAAAAAATATCGGGTTCTCGAACGGAGCCAATATTTATTTAGATAGTGTGTTGGTTACATTGATCCAATATATAATTTTCCAATCTGGCAGCCTTAAAAAAAGTAAACGTCAAATTGTGTAAAAACGGCCACAAAAATGGCTACCAAACAAAATGCCCTGTCAAAGCTCTTTCCGCCTTTTGACAATTGCTAAGGTAGGTGGATATTTGGAAAAAGCGAGAGAAATTACGAAAAATTTGAAGCATCTTCTCAGTTAAACCTAAAATGAATGTACAGTAAAATTCGCACTGGAATATATTATGTTACGTCGATAGTGTTTTGCCACCGCTTATTAATTTCTATTGTTTTCTTCATTCTCAGGCAAAATGGCAGTACGCTACGAACTCTGTGTGGGTCTCAATAAAAAGGCCACAGCAACTACAAACCTACAGAATGTCTAGTAACGGTACCAAGAAAGTTAAGGGATTGCGTGGAGCCCGTTTGAAGAACGTAAGTATTTTATTCAAAACAAAGCAAACGAAACTTGTATGTAAACATTGTAGGTATATGTTCTTTCCATATATACTACATAGTTGATAACCAATGATGATCATTGAAACCATTCACAGACAACTACAATCTAATTGTTCAATGAGGTTAACAGGCCTAATATTCTTTTAGGTTTTGTGAGTCTCGAATAGTTTGTTGTAGTAAAATGGTTAAGAAATTGGCTCTGAGAATAAAATAAACCTTTTTACATACATAAATAAACTTCGTTTATATCTTTTTTTATTATTGAGATTATTGAACTAAAAATGTACATTTTTTGATTTCAGATTCAAACCCGCCATACGAAATTCAAAAATAAAAATTGGGAATAGTGTCAATAATACACTAAATATGTAATGGGAAATCAACTCAGATCAACACCAGTCTATATTTACTTGGCGTGAGTTTGAGCCTTTCTCATTTGAGTGAGGATGTTGGACAATTCTTCACGCTTCCTCTTAGCACGAATGTGTGTGCCCAAGCGGCGTTTCAAGAATTTCAAAGCACGCTTATCCTTAGACACCTTCAACAATTCCATGGTTCTCTTCTCATAAGGAGCATGGCCAACAACTTCGCGAACCAAGTCACGCATGAATTTCGTATGGCGGGTTTGAATCTGAAATCAAAAAATGTACATTTTTAGTTCAATAATCTCAATAATAAAAAAAGATATAAACGAAGTTTATTTATGCATGTAAAAAGGTTTATTTTATTCTCAGAGCCAATTTCTTAACCATTTTACTACAACAAACTATTCGAGACTCACAAAACCTAAAAAATATTAGGCCTGTTAACCTCATTGAACAATTAGATTGTAGTTGTCTGTGAATGGTTTCAATGATCATCATTGGTTATCAACTATGTAGTATATATGGAAAGAACATATACCTACAATGTTTACATACAAGTTTCGTTTGCTTTGTTTTGAATAAAATACTTACGTTCTTCAAACGGGCTCCACGCAATCCCTTAACTTTCTTGGTACCGGTGTACTTAACATTCTTTATTTTGGTAGTTTTGTGGCCCTTATTGAGACCCACACAGAGTTCGTAGCGTACTGCCATTTTGCCTGAGAATGAAGAAAACAATAGAAATTAATAAGCGGTGGCAAAACACTATCGACGTAACATAATATATTCCAGTGCGAATTTATCTGTACATTCATTTAGGTTTAACTGAGAAGATGCTTCAAATTTTTCGTAATATTTCTTCGCTTTTTCAAATATCCACCTACCTTAGCAATTGTCAAAGGCGGAAAGAGCTTTGACAGGCATTTTGTTGGTAGCCATTTTTGTGGCCGTTTTTACACAATTTGACGTTTACTTTTTTTAAGGCTGCCAGATTGGAAAATTAAATATTGGATCAATGTAACCAACACACTATTAAATAAATATTGGCCCCGTTCGAGAACCGATATTTTTTGACAATTATCACAAATTTTTACTGGAAGCCGTTCGTTTAAACCAAAAAGCCAGCAAAAGAGAGCCGGAGAGAGACTACATTTGACAGTTATCAGATAGAGAAATTGCAAGTTTTTGCAAGAGATTTTTCCTAATAGCATACCTCATAGACAATAGAATATACATAGATAATCCACTTGTCTCTTAAAAAAAATGTGTCAGTTCCAAAAATTAATTTTCTGATATTTTTTCGTTAAAGAGCACGTCCCAAACATTAATTTTTCTATATCTTCACCGGTTTTCGTCACAATTTTTTATTCAAATATGAACTAGTAATATATTATTATTTAAAGTCTCTGGTGCATCATAAACGTTCTAATTTTGGTAAATGAGCAAACTACAAAAAGGAAAACGAAAAAGAGAATTAAGCGTGTTCTTATTTTCTTCGTTCATTCTTAATCTTCGGAACTTGTCAAACATCAGTTTTGACACGATGATCATCTTTCATATATATGTTAACGTTTTGTAATTATTGAGGCGTAATTTAATTACCCGATAATTAAAACACAGTTTTTTTCAAATAACGACAATCTACAATTTATTTGTTTAACTGATTGGTTTCACTTATTTGCTCTACGATGTGTACTGTATAAACTTTAGCTTACGACTGACTTGACAGCTCTCTCCGCTAGGGGTTTATATACTGAGATATGACGATTTCGAATGTTCTCGCTAATTGGCTTACAACCTTCTAGATTAATCTACTTATTGTACAGGTTATATGGCACACATACTTTTAGGCTTATGCTTAAAAGTGCATTCTACTATCTAGTAGATGTCATGCAGGCATAACATAAGTGATTATGGTCATATTACTACAATTATAACAATAAGTAAAACAACCCTGCCAGCATTTCAAAGTTCCATTTCAACCTCATCGTTACCACAGACTCGTAAATGTCACTTCAAACCATCATTGAAAAGGTACATCAAAAAAGTACTGATGCAAGTAATTTGCCATACCTACTGTTAAAAAAGCCATTTTTTTGTGAAACGCCAAGCGCGCAACCAGCTTGTTTAATGAGTTGAGGGATGTTGGACAAATTTTAAGGATTTTAATAAATAAAACGAAAATAAAGTTCTGAAAACATAGATTATACGCTTAAAATTGAAAGGTATTATCTGGTGAACAATTTGCGTGAATTTCCAAATGGAATAAAGAAATGATTGTTTTTCAGATATTTTAGCAGACACGCTGCCTTCCATGGAATAAAAACACTGGTTGATAGACGCAGCAACATGTAACTCGCTACTTGTAACTCAAAACATCATCATTAATGACCAAAAAATTATCGTTAAATTATTAAATGTGATGTGGTTAAGAATATTATATTTTTTAAGAATTTGAAATGTTTAATCAATTAATAAATATCTAAACAAACGTGCTTTTCTCGACCACAATGATGTCTTCTACAACTATCTTAAAAATGCACTTTTTCTGTTGTTTTGGAGGGTCCTTATTGGCGGTCGTTTCTAAATTGATCTATAAGGCCACCTAAATAATTGCAACTCATGCGAAACATTTTTGTAGTAACTTGGCGTGGTACAACTTCTCAATAGTGACGGCGCTTTTCCGACGAGTTTTCTTGATGTCGTATATGATTGTTTTCGACGTAGTGTTGGGATTCTCAAAAGAGAGTCCCAAATTAAAAAAAAGTTGGGCAGGGAAAAAGGCGTTACATTTTACAATGAACGATTGAAAAACTATGTTGGCGTGCCCCCTATAATGGCTCTAGGTGGCTTCCGACAGCTCGCGGCCACAAATCTCAGACGGTTCCAACCGCCCAACCTTAGCCCGGAGGGACGAAACCACTAATTGCAAAAACATTGACATATCAAACAGTAAACAAAATAAAAACGATCATCAACACGAAACACACTTTTGACGGTGTGGAGCTTGATCTTTTTGGGCTCCCGCCACTTTGCCCTCCCTGCCATATGGTCGTTGTGTCCTAAATTTCCTCCTTTTGGCAAGAACCCCGTATCCCACACACTCACTCTCACATCCTATTTCCACCTCAGTTCAGCCTCCTCAATAATGACAAGGACTAACACATCTAAATTTCGATTTTCACAAGAACATTACAAATATTTATTTTTTGTCATGTTAAAACATTCTTAAAACTTTATCACTATTGACATAAAACACAAACTTATAAAATTCTCGTTTCTCTTAAACAAAAAATATGTGACACTAACAAAAAAAAAACAAAAATTATTGAAGCACTAAAACCAATTTTCAATTAATAAAGTGAGCCATTGGCTCAGATTTGCCTATGTTAAACCTCCAGACGTATTTGTTTTTCTAGCCCTTTAACGGCTCGCAAAAATTATTCGTATCACGAAATCCTAACTAAAAGAGCTCTCTTAATTAAGTTTGTAGGGATCTAATCACTCAATGATCCCAAGAATGACGAAATAAAATAAATTTAATTCTACTTGTCTTAGACGCTTCGCGGGGACAAATTCCTACGGCTCACAGATTTCTTTACTTGGTATTAATTATCCTTACACAAACAATTATACATTAATTTAGAATTTCCTTAAAAACTAACAAAAAAAAAGACTATGAAAACTAATAATATTTTAGCCTAAATTGCTATATAATTCAATAATTTACTTATAGCAGAGATTTTAAATTTCTTTTAGATTGTATGTTTTCTATTATTAGTAAGCATTATTCGTTTTTGAAGTAGAAAAAATGATTATTTTCCTGTTATTTAGAATCATATATGTTCATCGCCAGTAATTTAATTTTTTTCTCTATTTTTTCAGTAAATCCAAACTGGCTGCACTGTTGCCATAAATTTGCGCTCGGCTTGGCACTTGGCAGAATCTCTCTTTTCGGTAAAGTAAATAAAAATTTGTCTTTTACCTTATTTCTCCAATGTTTTAATATTAGAAAATTTCTTCCAAATTTCAGGTTATCTTTGCTGGTTACTCAAAGGTCCACCGATGAGAGTGATAGTTGCGGGCTACGCTGGAGTTTGATGGCTTCTGGACTACAAATTATGGCCTGATGCCGATGGACAAACCTCGCTTCAAACAATTTTCTGGGCAAGTTCGATGCAGATAATCACGCCAACCAATACCAATAAACCAAAAAAAAGTTGCTGAGGCACCCAGGTCTGTTTACTTCAGTGGAGGTCAGCAGTTTATAAATGCTTCCTTTGAATTGGCGTATTTTACTAATTACGCCACACGTAAAAAAAAATAAATAACAAACCAAGCACTTGGAAATATTGAGTTTTTCATTTTAAACGTTTTTATCTGGTGTATGTCACTTCTGGAATACCAAATGAACCAGAGTTGATACCTCTGCTGTATTGGGTTCTTCAAAAATTGTTCACTGACACTGGACTATAGTCTACTTGCGAGAATCATCGCTATATATGGCGTCCTAGCCCTTTTATATTGCCCAACAAAAAATTTGACGCTTCCAGCCATTTCCCCATTTTTGCTCCGCGTTCATGTTTGTTTTTATTTACTTTCCCTATGTATCAAACGGCTACAACAATTTCCGTGTTCACCCCTCCATTTTTTTTCTGTTCCTTAAACTAAGGTCCCTTCCCTTTTACAGGGTTGTAATCTTGCGCACATAAGTACAACCCTGTAATTTGGCACCACTCCTGTCGACCTTTTGACGGCCGAACATACGTTCATTGGCACACTTTATTTCCTGTTCGGCCCAACACATAAATTTTTCTCCTCTCAGAGGACTCGACAAAAAAAAATTATAATAAAAACCTAAATCATTAAAAAAAAATTTAGAAAATACATATATTATGAAATAAGATAACCTGATAACAACCAAAACTTGCTGCTGGCGGGTCAGCGTTAAAGCGCCCCTGTGGTTACCCCAATCTGCGCTTCACTAAAAGTCTTTCACATGGTCTATGTCTTGCCTTCCTGGGGCAGACATTCGTCATCGCCCCATGAACCAGCCGTTTTGCCACTTGAACCCCAACAAAACTTCGTACTTTCTTCGTACGGAAGTGAAAGAACGATGTGCCGGGCCAAGGTTATTGCATATATTCCCGACATATTCATCCTGTCGCTCTATGACACTCTCTGAATGTGTAACCCTAACCTCTACATCAGTACACCAACTAATAAATATTCCTCTCTCCTCAGGAAAATTCCAGCGCAGGGCCTCAATCTAACGCCTTGGCCGCCCACTCGGAACGGAACACCATGACGTCGCACCCCAATTATCAATTTTACAATCTCTGTGGAGGCCACTACCACCAGTCCTGCCGACCATCATTCCCTAATTACAGGTTAGTTCCAATTATAATTTCCTGTAGAAATAGTTTGTTTGCCACAAAGTGGCACTAGCAGTGGCATCTTTTTGTATTTTTACTTATTTTGTCAAAACCAGTGATCACTAATGCAACTCCAAAATTAATAATCATGCGTATTAAACGTTTTCATAGAGAGTTCACAACAAAACACGTCTTGAGACGTTATGTTTATCCAACACACACCTCTCTATAGATCCACGAATACCTGCCCAGAAAATTTTCAAATTGGATGATATTCCTATATGTATGTACATCTTAAATTCGAACCGACAATATTCTTAAAGGCTTCTTGAGAGGGCAATTATAATTAAGCCTTCTTAGAAAATCCATTGACTTAAATTTTAAGTCGGTTAATGGCATGGGTTGGAACATAATGTTAGTAAAAAAAATGGGAAACATTTATATATGAAACCAATTTAAGGCAACTTCGCCAAAAGTGTATTTATGATTTATCGGGCCGATAGTTATGTGTTAGAAGTTTAGGCGAAAATTGGAATCATTTTTTACAAGTTTATTGACTAATCCTGTGGCGATTTTTACAAAGAAAATGTTTGTTATTTCGACCATTTCCTCGAATCGGAAATCAATTATATATGGGAGCTATATCTAAATCTGAACCGATTCCACCCGAAATTTAGTTACACATAGCTTGCAATGTTCATTTTACTCCTTGTGCAAAATTCAAAGCAAATTTGGCGTAATAACTCTGGCTTCTGGGGCATATAGACTTATTAGATAGTATATGGGTTGTATATCTAACTCTTAAACCGATTTTTTTTTACAATCAATAAGAGCATCGTTCTATATTTGCGATAAAGAACCCTATGCCCATATTCCAGGACATCGCGACTATAACTGCGAGCTGTTAGTTTGCACACAAAATACATTCAACAGATCAGACAGACGGTACGGACATGGCTAAATCGACTTAAGAATTTAATATCTAAGACAGATTGGTATACATAAAAGATGGGTCTATGATATTTCTTGGCGTACATAACAAATGCACAAACTATATTACCCTGTAGTTGGTGAAGGGTTATAAAAATGAGTTTGCAAGCACATCAATTAATTTTTCCTTTTTATTGGGTCCATTAAAAAAATTTAAATTTGCTAATGAAATCAATTAACTTCAAACTCAGAATTTTTTTTTAATGCCACTTAATACTGTTGATTGACACCATCATTTTTTGTGATTGAAGACTTTTCAATCAAAACGAAATAATTGATTCAAAAGTGACATGAATCTAGAAAGAATTTTTCTTCTGCCCTTTTCCTGATCGAACTACGGTCTAACATATCACCCGACAAAATTGCTTCATTTGCTCCTTATCCTCTATACTTTTATAAAATACCGCTCGAGAAAAAGATAACAATGTTCAATAGTAATTAATACAACACATTTCGCCCGAAACAAAAACAACACCCAAACTATATTTTATCCCTGTTTCTGTATGTCGAACTATTAGGTATTTCCAATGAAAAAAATAAATACTTGAGTTTCTCTATGTCGGGACAGTCAAGACACTTCATATTTTGTTCGTCGAGTAACAAAACGAACACTATACAATAAGTTTGTCAAGAAAAAGTAAAAAATTACTGCAAATTTGAATCAACTTCTCAGTGCCAAAATATTGAAAAATCACTCATTTTTGCATAATTTCAATGTGTCTTCATTCAAACGATATGAACTTTTCAAAATTTAGAAGAAACCCAAATTGTTTTCGAATTCGAGTGACTGTTTTCAGCGACTGGGTTTTCGCTTCGACATACAGAAACAGGCTATTCAGTTAACGATGTCTCACAATTGTTCCGTTTCCTTTCATTTACTTGAATCAATCTAAAACACATTCACGAGCCACAATAAATTTCATCCGCAGATATGGCCTGTGAAAACTGTTCCATTACTTAGGCTGGTTAAATCCATCAATCAACATTTTAATTTTCCGTACGATATGCGCTATTACCGGCTCAGCTCCAAATTAAATGTTGACGACTTGTCTCCATCAAACCTTCCTCCTCATTTAGGACTTTTTACGGGCACCGTTCGTCGACCCTCTTCTGCCCGTCATCAATTGTTGCTAATTCTATCTGGCCCCACTTTGTAGTCCAGTGGGGAAAAGTGGCCACTTCATTGAATGCACTGCATTTAAAACAACCAGCCGAACACTAAATTGATGTCCTCGTGTCAATATACCGTTCAAGGGAAATAATTTGCACAAAAAAAAAACGTGATATTTTGCATCACAAAAGTCCTCGTGGCAGTGCTCAAGATAGCGATGGCATCTATTTATCCAATTCGACTTACACTTACTCGCGATATAACAATATTCGATTTAATTCTATCCCAATAAGCACAGGCGCTTGAAAACTCGTACATTTCAACCATTTTTCTTGTATTGTTTCAAAGGATCGGGTAGTCTTTCAATTTGAGCAAATTGTTTGAGAATCTCGCGTTCTCACAAAACCAGACATTACCCTCAACAGTAGAATTTCGACACTTTCGCAACGACTTTCTCAACATAATTAGCAACAACTTTTTCAAGCTAATTTTTATTTTAACGCTTCAAGCTGTTTTGCGAAAATTTGTTGAAAACAATCAATTTGCAAAGTCTATTTAATGTTTATAAATGTTGAAGATGGATTCACTATCAAATTGATTATGGGTTTACCTTATGAAAAATGCTCATCCTTTTGTTGTTGGTATTAACCCTGATTAGCGGTGGTGTTCGCGTTACTTTTTAACTCCGTTACGTTTGATAAGTTTGCGTAGCTAACGTAATTCCTAGTCCAAAGTGGCCTCAAATGACCCCAAAAATCAAATTCGTCATTTAAGCCATAGATAGATAGGATGTATCATACCTTTATCTTACATTTAAGATTACATAAACGAAGCAACACCTATAGCAAATATAGTTTACATTGTCCACGGGTAATAATCATGGCACCAGATCTTATCTTCGTTCACATAGGGTTGAGTCTATGTTCCGTATCTTTTCACCAAAATTACGAAATTAAAAGTAACAACAATATTTGAAGGCGATTATATTTTTACAACCGGTCTTTGCGACCTTTGAATGATAAAAGATTCTAACGAAGCTGATTGTGGAACCATTTAATACATATTTGTTTATTTTTTTTTTTTTCTTTTTTTTTTTGTTGCTATTGGTTGATTTAAAAGTCATAAAATTGTTCGTTGTAAATACTAGTTATGGGGTGGCGATTTATCCCGCGTCTATAGCTAAAGTTTACTAAGTTCGGGCGGTCTTTCACGAGAAATACTAAATTAAAAGTGCAAAAATTATACATGAAGTTCGATAACAGTTTTATTGAAGTCCTTGTGAAATTATGGATGGAAAAGAGTTCCAATGCATTTGATTGCGAACCATTTAATTTATTTCTAAATTAATTGGATTTAAAAAAAAATAACCGTATAAATAAGCTTAGTTTTCAGCTTGAAAACTGAACATAAGTACTCAGCTTATGTACAGAAATGTATGTTTAACGCTTACTGTTAAATAATGTCGATTTCGATTGAGAAAGAAAAAAAAAAGGTGCCAACATTCTCAAAATGACTTGCAAACTATCAATGACACTGTCACTAGATTTTGAATCGTTACACTATACTCACTATCATTTAGTCAAGAGAATTCAATTAGGGGAAAAAAATTAGTGTTGATCCAAGGCAAAACATATTTTTTTTCGAATCGAAAACGCCCATATGAGTAGTTGACTGTGGCCGTACCACATATACATTCAATCGTAGCCCACAAAATAATTGAATCCACCTAATATTAATCCGAAATAATTTCAGTCTCGAAATCCTTTATATACCACAAAATGTTCTATAACCCGTCCCTACACTGAAAAAAATTTACGTTAATCCTAAACCCTTAATTTCAATTTTTTCTTGATAATACTTGTATATGAAAACTCTACACTTGAGACATACACATGAGGAAACAAATGATGAACAGACCCAAAAAGTTAAAAATATAAAAAAAATATAAACAAAAGTCAAAAAAATTATTGTCCGAAGCTAATTGAAAAAGTCAAAGTATATTGTACTGATGGAATTAAAGGACATTGATAATTAATTTTCGTAGATTGTGCATTCGTCACTAAGAGTCGTTCGTATATTTTCAATAATTTCTCTAATTCTGCCGTTTCTCGTTTCTATACAATTTCATTCAACGTTGGGGAACTCCCACAACCCTTGAGATAATTTCTACCGGCCTTCTTTCAGTCAATTCAGTTTCGTCCTGTCTATTACTAAGTAATTGTCACACCTTCGCTGAAATATTCTATATCATTGATACAGCTAGGGGACAAACACACCCTATGTCGCGGTTTATTAGAAACATTCGCTTCAATCCAAAGGGGAGTGCCCTGCTTGAAAGTTCCCTAGTCACTAGGAACCATGTGAGCTTATACCAAACCAGCTTTAAATGTGGCAAATTTACTTAGTATATTGTCAGGCGATCACTCTGCAACTTCGCGCTTGAGGACTTATCATATTACGTATCGTACTGTCATTACCCCGGTTTTTTTCAACGCCTTATATCCTTGGGCATCGTACCGACTAATGGTTTGCCTTGAAGTGTCTCCAGTTCATACATATTGTTTCCCACCGACTGACAAATCCTTACACTTATAAAAATTTAACTTTTGCAAAACTTGGGCGGGCTTTAGGTCTTTTCTAAAATTCGGATAGGGCATGCATTCCGACGATTAGACCTCTTTGTCCTGGGATGAATTTGATTCTTTCTGGCCTCTTCATCATACCTCCGGGACTTGTTTCGTACGCCTTGTGCATCTTACTTCTGATTGCTCTTCTACTAAGAGCCTTCATTTTGGCTCGGCCTTTGTTAGTTTTTGCACTTTGATGGTCCGTCAATGAACTGTTAATTTCCTCGCCTAATCTGTATCTGCCCACCACTGGTGTACATATTATAAACCAAACAGGCAAAAATGGATTTACACGCAGTGGCAGAATGGACAGCCGTCCTCGGGCCCACATTTTCTTATTTTCGGACAAGTTTACAATCCCAATCCGGGTTTGAATCATTTTCATCTCTCTCTT
>PGFW01038241.1:0-10017 GCA_003123925.1 Haematobia irritans | reverse complement strand
GCAACCGTGATACTGACCCAGATGTCAATATTTAGGCAAACTGGATTAAAAGTATGTTTCTTGCCAAACTGTTTTCTGTAATCTTGTGTGAAGTAAATTCCTCTGACAACCCATGGGATTATAGAGCCATTGGCTCTAGGAACCTTTGCTTTGCGATTCTATTATTGATAAATATAATAAATACTATAGTAAATAAAAAAATACCTTATTCACAGTTATACTCACAAAAGATAATGAAGCGTTGCGAAAAAAACGGTAAGGATTTTTTTGTTTTGTTTTGCTGATGCCGATTGTAAATGAAGATAAGTCTCCACTGCTTTGTGGTTAGACTAAATTATGATGGACTATTATTGTAGATATGTCCAAACAAATGGTGCTTCAGATAAAAAGAAACTCCATAGCCATGGTTATCACGAAGAAGAAGGTATTCAGTTTCATGGAATATTTCAAGATGTCAATCACTCTACTTCACAGTAGTCGAGACAACTAGACGACAACATTAGATTGTCACAAATCACTCACGCATATAATTTGCGATATCATGGATGGCACTTTCCAAGAACTATGGTCTGTAATTTTCAAAACATACACATATTGAGAATTCATAATATAAACATTTATCAAATAATGGTTATTAAAATTCCATCTAATAAAATTACATTTGTGTTTTTCCTGATTACACTTCATTAATTAAAATTAATTTTTAAATTTTCTATTTGCCACTCAAAAAAAAAAACATTAAATTAATTTTAATTTCATTTGAATTAAATCTCAAGTTTGTTTTTTTCATTCTTCCAGACAGCTTGCATAAAAAACGCAATAAAATTTTTTAGCACTATTTCTTATCGTTGATGAGCATTTACCATTTGTTTTTATACACACAAATTATCATTTAACCCAGCACACACACGCACTATATATTTATTTTGTTTGATGTTTTTAAATATTTTCAATTTCCTTCTTCATAAGTCAATGAAATTTCAAACAAGCAAAAAAACTTTTGTGACACGTATTTGTTTTTTATTATTAATTATAACTCTCCCGGATTGAGGCGTGAAACAGATACGTAATAAAACAGACATCCCAGCATCATTTAAAAGAATTGAAAATTTTATAGTTTTAAAAATAATCTGAGAAATATGTCAATTTTTATTCACTCAACTATATTCATTTCACGGTTACGTTTAAGACGATTTTTTTTTCAAAAGTGCGCATCGTATGCGGACCGCTACGAGCCAATGTTTTCAAAGCAACTAATCTTAGCGAATGTTGTGTTTGTTTAGGGAGGGGGCTCAACCATCGATTCATACTCTTCGTAATGGTGGGTTTTTCGTATGTCCCATCCATCATCCGTGAAATATCCCGATCACCCCACTCGAATGCAATGCAGAAATATACAAGGCCCCATGACACATATGGGGTTACGGTACTCAATACAGAAACACTCGCATTCCTTTTTCTCTGAGCTCTCTGGTTACATATAAAGCAAACACACAATGTCCCTGTAATCAACTCCCCCATACCCAATGCTATCAACGAAGCCTGTACACATTGACTTTTAAAATTGCCAAAAAAAAACAAAGCATCAAATTTTAATATAGAGATAAAAGCGAAAGGAAAAGGATTTTTTTTTATTTCATACGAAAATATTTCAATTTTCAAAAACTAAAAATTATTAAATTCAAAATTAAAATTTTAACAAAGAAAAGATTTTGCATCCTTGATGTAAAATCTCGTTGGTAACTAAACAGGTTGGTGATAAGCTCCCCGGTCTAGACAGAAGAAAAAATCACTATTTTTTTTTAGCAAAATTCGTTTTTTACATGATTCAGACATAGTTTCCGCTTCATGAGCGATAAACAGTACGATTATAACGACCTTCAGAATTTTTTTGATACCATTCTGGTAGTACTGCCTTCGGCTTTTGCCTAAAAAAGGGACCTCAGCTTCGGCGATCACCCTCTTCACTGCAGCGAATTTTGTTTCTCTGCGAGCATACCTTTTTGAGGTCTGAGGAAGCAAGAAGAAAGTCGCTGGGGGGCCAGATCCTGGAAAATACGGTGGTGGGGAGAAGCAATTCGAAACGGCCAAGTTCAATGAATTTATTGGCGCATTGTTCTCAATGACTTGTGGCACGGTGCGTTGTCTTGGTGGAACCAACACTTTTAATCCGTTCTTCATATGGGGCCCGCTTTGCTGCGATGTTCGACCTAAACGCTCCCAAATAACGCCATATAATAGTCACTGTTGATGGTTCTTCCCTTACCCAGATAATCGATAAAAATTATTCACCATGTGCATTCAAAAAAACCCAGAGGCCATTACTTTTGCCAAGCGGACTTTTGAGTCTTCACGCTTCGGAGACGGTTCAACGAGACGTCGCTGTCCACTCAGGCCCGACTGTCCGATTGGACTCAAGAGTGTAGAGATGGCCATGTTTTCATCCATTGTCACATATCGACGGAAAAAACTCGGGTGTATTATGAGTTAACAGGCTGTAAACTACCGCTCTGAATCATCAACAACGTTTTGTTTTTGGTCAATGTGAGCTTCTTCGCGCGCGCACCCATTTGCAGCAGAATATAATAATAAATTGGTTGCATGTATATGACGCATCTACGTTCCTTTAGAGGATATTCTTGGATTTTAAGGCGCTCTGCTATCTCGAATAACAACTTCATTTTTTACGAAGCATTATTACTACAATCATGTTTGTGGATTTTTGGATGTTTTATTTCGGTAACCACGTCTTTCGGTCGTGCCACTGCGTTCACCGTCCTCTCGTGCTAATTTCACCACGTCCGCTTGAAATTTTTGCATACCAATCAAATATTGTGATGTTCTCACTGGGGCCATTGAAGTCTTCGGTGAAACTCATTATCAAGACAACAAAGTTTTTATGTCTATCCACGCTGTAGTTTTTCCCTTTGAGAAAATAGTTTTTTTATCAAAACACGAAATTAACCTTTTTTTCCCCGAATTTTTTTTTAACAATAATCAAAAGTTTGCTTCGAACAAAAGAGCTTTACTATCTTGACAAACTAATTGACTTACAGAGTAAATTTTGACTTACGAATGTCATTTTGAAGGGTTGTACTTCGTAGTTGATAAAATATTGAATTAACGTGCATATTTAAGACTACTAGATTCCTCGACGCCATCTTATAGTGTCAGACGGGATTATCGAGCCAAGCCTGTTAAGAAGCGAGGAAAAATTATGGTTTAATTTCATTGTTTACAATTAGGGCTTTTAGGCGAATTAATCTTATTTTATGTAAAAATTAGCAAACGGAATCAGTATGCCTCCGCAGACGTGCTGAATTTTTCCTGTATATATAATTGTATACTTGTTTTTCAATTTCAATTATTTCTTAATTGATCGAATTAAAAAATTCATGTGAACCGATTTTTAGTTGAATCAATTAATCGTGTTATTGAACATATTTAAAAATATAATAAAATTTAATTAAACATTAAGAAAATGATTGTCGATTTTGTTTTTCTGGAGATTAAGGTTGCGAACATTAAAATATGGAAAGAGGAAAAACAGGCCGACGGATGAGTTGAAGACTCTCTAAACTAAACTAGCTATCCCAGCAAAAAAGCGTCGCCAGAAAAAGGTAATGAAATTTTTTTCATTTTTGGATCCGGAAGTGGTACAAAATCTGACAGGCAGAAGCGATGAATTTTGACATGGGCTTTGTCAATAGAATGGAAAAGTCGCTCCATTTCATACAGCGTGCACTGAAAATTTGCATCAGTTCTTTAGAGTGTGATCGCGAATTCAATGTTCTGGATTGTAAATTAAAGAAATTCTGTGATATTTTGCCAAATAAAATAATTTTTAATTAATTTTTTTTTTGAACATTTTATAGATTCTAAACGCTAGTCGTGAAACGGTATGACCCTCAAAATATTTTCAAAAATCGCAATTTTCAGATTGGAATTTTGCATTTGTTTTTTCGATCCAATTTAACGATTTGTAGCCATTTTATGAATCCGTTAAACTCTGTTTTGAATATATTTGAAACAAAAAGGTTAAAATTACCCATTAAAAAGTATGGAACAAATCCAAGTTTAAAAAAGATTGAATTTTAAAGAACTTCCCTGGGTACATTGTAAAATAACAGGTTTGGCTTGAATAAGTCCCCGGTCTGACGACATAGAATGCGTCGCAGTATTAAAATGCATATTATTTGTTAATATAGTAGCCAACCTTCAAATGATTTCGTGTCAAATTTGAACGTCTGTAGTCAATTAGTTTGTGAGATAGAGCGTCTTTGAGAAGCAACTTTTGTTATTGTAAAATAAAATGGAACAAGAACGGAATTTCGTAGTTTTGATAAATACTGTTTTCTGAAGGGGAAAGACATACGGTGGAAGCAAAACTTGGCTTTGATAATGGTTATCCGGACTCTGCCCCAGGGAAATCAACAATAATCTGATTGGTATGCAAAATTCAAGCGTGGTGAAATGAGCACGGAGGACGGTGAACGTGCATACCCATATGATTGGACGCCCGAAAGAGGTGGTTACCGACGAAAACATCAAAAAAATCCACAAAATGATTTTGAATGACCGTAAAATGAAGTTAATCGAGATAGCAGAGGCCTTAAAGATATCAAAGGAACGCGTTGGTCATATCATTCATCAATATTTGGATATGCGGAAGCTCTGTACAAAATGGGTGCCGCGCGAGCTCACATTTGACCAAAAACAACAACGTGTTGATGATTCTGAGCGGTGTTTGCAGCTGTTAACTCATAATACACCGAGTTTTTCCGTCGATATGTGACAATGATGAAACATGGCTCCATCACTACACTCCTGAGTCCAATCGACAGTCGGCTGAGTGGACAGCGACCGGTGAACCGTCTCCGAAGCGTGGAAAGACTCAAAAGTCCGGTGGCAAAGTAATGGGCTGTGTTTTTTGGGATGCGCATGGAATAATTTTTATCGATTATCTTGAGAAGGGACAAACCATCAACAATGACTATTATATGGCGTTATTGGAGCGTTTGAAGGTCGAAATCGCGGCAAAACGGCCCCATATGAAAAAGAAAAAAGTGTTATTCCACCAAGACAACGCACCGTGCCACAAGTCATTGAGAACGATGGCAAAAATTCATGAATTGGTTTCGAATTGGTTCCCCATCCACCGTATTCTCCAGATCTGGCCCCCAGCGACTTTTTCGTGTTCTCAGACCTCAAAAGGATACTCGCAGGGAAAAAATTTGGCTGCAATGAAGAGGTGATCGCCGAAACTGAGGCCTATTTTGAGGCAAAACCGAAGGAGTACTACCAAAATGGTATCAAAAAATTGGAAGGTCGTTATAATCGTTGTATCGCTCTTGAAGGGAACTATGTTGAATAATAAAAACGAATTTTGACAAAAAAATGTGTTTTCTTTGTTAGACCGGGGACTTATAAGCCAACCTGTTATCTCAACAATTCATACACTGAGTAGTAAGAACTTTTAAATACATGCCAATAGTAAGAAATCCGATGATGATAAATACTAGTTTTTATCTGTTTTGTTTCACTGTGCATACCCATATGATTGCTGATCCCACTGCCACCAAAAATATTTTTGTTTATATTAATCCCCAATTGCTGTCAACAATTAATTGTTTACATCGCTCTCAGATACCCTCACACCATTATAAATGTTTCTCACACCTTTTGGAGCTGCAACAAACGATGATTGTTTGGATCCACTCGTTCAACTAGCTCATTGGGGCAATGTTGAGGTTCCTAAAGGTAAACATAAGATCATCTGTAGAGTTCAGCAACATGTTGCTAACAACAAATGTTTATGGGAGAACAATTTACCATAATTTTCCTTGGATTTTCTTAAAATAAGTAAAACTTAGTTGTTAGAGAATTATTTCCTTAATAGCTGATTCGGAATATACACGGATTTTTTTTGTTTGGGTTCCAGAGGCTATTTTAAATTGATCGTCAAAGACATCGGTAACATCTTGATATCGAGATAAGGTTATATGTATAAAACTTTTCTTTTGGTTTCGATGGAATTCGGCTAGTCACTTCTAAACTATGGTGGAAAAGAATGACAAAATTATTATACCACCCATACTAAATAGATATGAAAGCAGATATTACCATAAATTAATTGCATTCCAACATTTAAATAGATTTGTTTGTTTCAGTAGTTATACTACGTTTCACTAAAAACGGGTAATTAAGGCCAAAAATATACTGCTATAACTCAAGATAACGACTATGGTTATCAATTATACGGATATAGTTTATTAGCCGGTGCAATAATTAAAATACCTTTGGAAACAGAAAAAATACTAAAAAACTAACCTTATGGATAGAAACAAAATTTCAATGAAATTAAATTCAATGAAATTTTGGGCAAAATTTTGACAAAATTTTCTATAGAAATAAAATTTTGACAACATTTTTCCCATACACATTTTACAAATTTTCTATAGAAATAACAATATTTTGACAAAATTTTCTAAGAAAATAAAATTTTGACAAAATTTTCTATAGAAAATAAATTTTTAACAAAATTTTTTTCTATAGAAATTGTGTATAGAAGATAAAATTTTGATCAAAATTTTCTATTGAAATAAAAATTCTTGACAAAATTATTGGTATAGAAATAAAATTTGATGAAATTTTATAAAAATAAAATTTTAGCAATTTTCTAATTTTAGAAATAAATTTTGACAAATGTTCTATCGAAAAAGATTTGCGCAAAATTCTATAGAAATGAGAATTTAACAAAATGTCTAATATGAAAATAAAATGTTGACAAAAATTTCTCTATAGAAATAAAATTTTGACAAAGTTGTGTATAGAAATAAAATTTTGGTAAAATTTTCTATAGAAATTAACATTTTGACAAAAATTTCTAAGAACAAAAATTGTGAAAAAATATTGTCTAAAAGAAATAGAAATTTTTGAAATGAAATTTTCTATGAGAAATAAAATTTTATAGGCAAAATTTTCTATAGAAATAAAATTTTTGAAAAAAGTTATATCGAAAAAAGATTTTGGCCAAAATTTCTATAGAAATAAAATTTTAAACAAAAGAATGGTTTATCTGTCTATTACAATACAAATATAACACAAAATTTTCTATAGAAATAAAATTTTCACCATTAGAAAATTTACATAATATTCGTTATATTTATAATATACTTACTATCGGAAATTATCAACAATTTTCTTCGAAATAGCTTAAAATTTTCTATACGAAATAAAATTTGACATTCTAAATAAAGTGACAAGTTGTCTAATAGAAATAAATTAAATTTTTCAAAAATACATGTTTCAAGAAATCTGAACAATTAAATTTAAGAAAAATATTTGTGAAAATATTAATCTAATTAGAAAAAGTTTATCAAAAGTCTTTGGAAAATTTTCTATAGGAAATAATAATTTTAGCAAATTATTTCTATTAAAGACAATTAAAAAATTTTTCTAGATAAAATTTCATAGTAAATTATATCTTTATTTGTGATCATAATTATTATGTTGTATATTTATATAATAAATATAGAATATATTATATATATTATATAGTACTAGTATGATCATATATAATATAGTATATATATATATATAGTATTTAATATAGATTTAATATATAAAGACAAAATATTTATAAATAAATATTTACAAAATTCAGTGAAAAAATTTATTACATAATTATCTATAAAATAAAATTTACAAATTTATGATATAAACTGGTAGAAATAAATATTTTTTATAATTGGAATATTAAAATTTTGTTACAAAATTTCTAGTTAAATATAATATTTTGATTAAAATTTCTATAGTAAAATTGACAAATTTCTTGAATGTAAATCTTTGCAAATTATCTATAGAATAACTTTCAAAATTATCGTATCATGAAATAAATTTTGAAAAATTATAAATTGTGATTAAATATTTCTATAGAATCAATATTTTTGACAAAATGTTCTATAGAATAATTTGAAAAATACATAGATAAATTTTGAAATTGTTGAATAAATACAATTTTCTATAGAAATAAAATTTTGATAAATATTTCTAATAATTTAAATCTGAAATAAAATTTTGACAAAATTTTATAATAGAATAAATTTTGACAAATTTATAGAAACAAAATTGTGAAAAATATTTCTATAGAATAAAATGTTGAAAATTTCTTACAAATTAAAAATTTTGACAAAATGTTCTATAGAATTAAAATTTTTGAACAAATTTTTATTTCTATAAAATAAAAATTAAACAAAATTTTCTATAGAAATAAAATGTTCACAAAATTTTCTATAGAAATAAAATTTGACATAATTTTCTTTAGAAATAAAATTTTAACAAAATTTTCTATAGAAATAAAAGTTCGACAAAATATTATAGAGAACTACACCCTCAAAAAAAATCGCTTCTGAAATCGTTTATTTAAAAAATCAAATTAAATTTCTTTTTCAAGTTCAATTAGTATAAAATTCAGAAAAATATTCAGTTAGGCTTTCGCTTTTCCAAATCAGAATTGCCGGGCCTCACGCGTTGCACCTGCATCAGATTTTACAGCCCACCTTGTTCAACACTTCTATGCCGCAGAAGCCAGTTTGCACTTGATCTGCTGCTGTCCTTAGCAGTTTTTTGGGTCTTCTTTAGGTCCGCTGAACAATAGCCCAGTATTTTCCGGGTTGGCGAACCATGCACGTTGTTGGGAGGGTACCTTTCCATTGGCTTTTTACGCTGTAACTGGCAAGATGCCAAATCCGGCCAAAAAAAACAGTGGGGGGGAACAACCGGTCTTCAGGAAGGAGGGAGCAGACCGTTATTCAATACACTCTTCACGTAAAATTTCTTGGGACAGTCCCGGAAAGCTATTGAAATGACTGGCCTTTTCAAGCCACAGGTAACAGATAGCTTGCAACCAGTATTTCTTCGAACTTTTGAAACCAGTTTTATGTGCTATTTGAAAATATTCTGCTACCTTCGCTTCCTTTCTCCGTAGTAAAACTCCTGTCCCGGAAGCTGTCTTGTGTCGGCTTGACGTAGGTTTCGTCGTCCATACCACGCAGTCATAACTTCTCACATCTCCGTCGTACACGGCTCCGGGGATCGCGCTTTGGCGTCGTAAATTTTGGTTTATCATCGGCGTATTTGAGTCACTAACTTTTCTGTAAGTTCAGATTAGCCGGCTCGTTTTTGTGGCTCACGATGCACGGTTGTACGATGATACAGCCCTAGCTTATTTGCGGCATCTCGACGAGGAAGAGGATTTAGGTTTTCCAGTTGAACTACCGGCAAGCTCTCTTTTGCCGTCTCAGCGGCTTCCGGTTTTCGATTTTCCCCCGATCCAGACTTCCTGTGCTGCGACATAGACGTTTGCCCACCAACCTTTATATTACATTGTAACGGTTCGAATTTGGCACCTTTTAGCGATTTTTGCCAGCTTATGCCTGCAGAGTATGCTCGGTTTTCGCGTATGCGCGAGGGCAAAAATTTTGATACGCTGCTCTATCTTGGCTTGGACGGCATTTTGACAACTGAAAGTGAATTCCAAATCAAAGAGGAGCGAACATTCGACACACACGACACCTTCAAAATGGGAGGTTCCAGGTTTTTTAATGCCAAAATTGAAATGAAAATACGTCATGTTCCTATTTGGACAAAATTTTTGATCCGAACACCCTTTTAGTAAAAATATCTTAATAGAATATTTTTTTAGTGGATAATTTTTTTAGAGGCGCCAATTGGTTAACTTCTCGATGTTACTTGGCAGACAATCCTTAGTCTCTTTCTTTCTAAACCACATATACTGTTTATTAGGCTATTCCAAATTAATATTTATGATAATTTTTTGGGCCGGCATCTAAGCATATTATATTTGCAAAACAGTTTATGTCCCAAACATAAATATGTCTTAAAATATTTAGCATATATGTCCCCAAAATGTTATGCTAAGTTTTATGAAACATTATATGGCTTGCAAACTCAAAAAACATATTTGTGTTAAAAAATTTGAATTCCAAACATATC
>PGFW01038215.1:8683-24588 GCA_003123925.1 Haematobia irritans | reverse complement strand
AAGAGAGAGATTGTATCTACTTAAATGGGGTCTTAGAGCCACAAGATTTCGAATGTGTTAACAAACGGAATGACAAATTTAAATATACCCCCCATCCGCTACTGGTAAGAGGGTATAAAAACGTTTTCTTAATTTCAAAATCTAAAAAAAATAAAAAAAAATCTTTACGTCAGTCAAAGATGCAAAACTCCTCAAAATATAATCTTCATCGATATTATGATAGCGTTTTTTAATCTAAATCTAAAGATTAATAATTTCAGTTAATTACAAGGACGATTTCAATTAAAACAAAACGTTGTTCTTTACTTTAAAGAAAAATTGGCACTATATTCAAGCACACAGAGAACGCGAAATAATTGGGATAAAAAAATTAGCCCCAACCCAACCATATCCAAAAGAACAAAATGCTACTTTTCAAGCTAGGAAAAACATGTTAGCTAATTTGTCGAAAACCATGTCGTTTCGAAATTATGTATCTGATTATCGGAAACAATGTTATGTTTGATCGCAAATAAGAATGACTAACATGGTCGCTTATAAAGTAAACATGCGTGTCTTTGAATAAATGGATATAAGGATCAATATCTCCTTCTCTGTGTGAGGACATTCGAGCTTTTAACGGACAGGGAATGTAAGATTCCCAAAACATTGTGATCCTAATTCTTAAACTAAAAAACAAGTAAGTAAAGTAGAAAGTCGGGCGGGGGGACTTGAGGATTTTTTTAGGAGTTTTTATCATTGGTTTAATTTTTTTGGATATCGCAAAGAAAGAGAATGAAAGTTCAATAAATGAGATCTGTATCCTTTTTTCAATTTTATTGATCCTAGACTTAAAGCTATATAGGTCCCAAAAAATGTCTTTATTTTAAAGAAGTCCCATTCTTTGGCTCGAAATCAATACCAAAATCCTTAAGCGAAAGACAAAATATTTGGATCCAAGTAAACTTTGTTTAATGTGGCTGTATGATAAGTGACTATATGAATTTTCTCGCTTTTCCTACAAAATTAAAACGTTTTCTCACCCTGCGAAAATACATACCGAAAATACTTGTAATTTAAAATTTCATTATTTTGTGGTTATAAGTGAAATAAGAAACCCAATTCTATTGCAAACATTCCACATCACATCGACACAGGTAAATGGACCCGTAGCAAATAAACCCATTGGGAGGTGACATAGATAATAGCAAGTAAAAGTGTATCAATAAGGTACTCTATCCCAATAATGGGGTATAATTCAAATATACTCAATATTTAAGTACCGCAGGTAATCTTGATAAAATAAAGTTTGTTTTATTTTTAAAAAAGTTTTTTATTCGAAAATCATAAAAAAGGTATGCATATGTACGTCTACAAATATTTACGAATCGATATGGACTTTTTCACGGTACGTAGAGAGCCAGAATTGAAATATGGGGGTCGCTTATATGGGGGCTATACACAATTATGAACTTGGCCAAATACAAGCACAATGTACCAAATTTCAACTGACTCGGATGAAATTTGCTCCTCCAAGAGGCTCCAAAACCAAACCTCGGAATCGCGTTTATATGCGGCATATACATGGATTATGGACTGATGATGGACCACTTTTGCGCATGGATTCGTTAAATATCATATTACTACCCACCACGTTACCAGATCGGCTTATGAATCGGTTTTTGTATGGGCCCGCTATATATAGTTATGCACTGATATGAAATAATTCCTGCATGGTGTTGATACCATATACTAAACATCACGTACCAAATTTCAACCGAATCGGCGATGAATTTTGCTCTTCCAAGGGACTCCGCCGACAATCAAATCTGGGGGTCGGTTATATGGGGGCTATATATAATTATAGGTCCGATTACCAATTTTTTGCATGGGTGTTGAGGCCATAATATGTTAGCACCAGCTACCCAAATTTCAACTGAAATCAGATTGATTTGACGGCTTGTCTTCCAAGACGGCTCCGGAGGTCAAATCTGCGTGATCGGTTTATATTGGGAGTTTATATATAATTATGCGACCAATGTGGTACCAATTTTTGCATGGCTGTTAGAGGACCATATACTACACCATGTTACCAAATTTCAGCCGGATCAGATGAAATTTGCCTTCTCTTTAGAGGCCTTTCGCAAGCCAAATCGTGGGGATTCGTTTATAGGGGGCTATAATAATTTATGGACCGATATAGACCAATTTTTGCATTGCGTCGATTTAGAGAAACATATACCAACACCATTGTTACCAATTTCAGCCAGATCGCGTATGAAATTTCGCTTCTCTTAGATGGCCCTCCGCAAGCCAAATCGGGGGACTCGGTTTATAATGCGGGGCTATATATAATTATGGGACCGATGTGAACAATTTTGGCATTGGTTGTTAGGTGACAATATTACTAAACACCATGGACAATTTTCAATCGGCATCGGATGACCTTTTTTGCTCCTCTAAGAGGCTCCGCGAGGTTCAAATCTGGGGGATCGTTTATATGGCGGGCGCTTTATTTAATATAATTATTGGACCGCATGTACCAATTTTTGCATTGGCCTCATTAGAGCACATATACCAACACCATGCCCTACCAAAATTTTCAGCCGCGACTCGTCATGAAAATTTTGCTTTCTCTTTTGAGGGCCTCCGTAAGCCAATCTGGGGATCGGTGTATATGGGCGGCTATATTTACAATTATGGACCGATGTGGACCAATTTTGCATGCGTTTGTTAGAGACCATTATTACCAACACCATGTACCAAATTTCAGCAAGATCGGTGTGAAAATTTACTTCTCTTTTGAGCTCCGTAAGTCAAATCTGGGGATCGTTTTTGTGGCGGCTATATATAGTTTACTGGACCGATGTGACCAATTATTGCATGCCGTTTTTAGAGACCATATACCAACATCATGTACCAAATTTTTAGCCGGCATCGGCATGAAATTTGCCTTCTCTTGAGGCCCCTCGTAAGCCAAATCTGGGGATCGGTGTATTATGGGCGGCTATATACAATTATGGACCGATGTGGACAATTCTTTGCATGCGTTGCTAGAACCACTATACTAACACCATGTTATATGTAGAGCGTTCCGCATTGCAAATCTGATGTTTCCGTTTATATGGGGCCTATACTAAAAGTGGACCGATATGGCCCACTTTGCCCTAATACGGCACCGACTACATTTCAATTAACAAGCTAGCTTGCTGCCAAGTTAAAGTCGATCAGCTTGTTTCGTTCGGCAAGGACGGACGAAGGACATGCTTTATTATCGCTCTTAGAATTTCTCCCTGCATCAAGAATATAATATTAATTTATATAGTCGGAAATCGAAATTTCGAATGTGTTAACAACCGTAAATGACAAACTTATTATTACCCCGTCACCATATTCTATGGTGGTGGGTAGAAAAAAGCAATACTTAATAAAATAATAGTCTTAAGAAATGAGAAAATATAAAAAAGATGCAATTATTCAGAAAATTTAAAAAAAAATTGATTAGCTTAAACTTTTATCACATCCTACAATCTTGATTTGTATAATTTTTATTTTTTTTAAATAACCTTTTTTACAGAAAAAGAAAAGGAAAACAGCCAAAATGAAAACGAGCAAATCGATAGTTCATTTTCTGTTAAAGATTTATCTCCAGGAGAAGTATTGTCCAATGATATTTTTAGGATCAGGTAGAACTTACAGGACCAGGGTTTTCAGTCAGTTGATATGTCCCACTTGTTCATGAATATCTAGCTTCCAGTATCCATCATCACCTCTTTTCTACTCTCCAATATACTAGGTGATCTGTTAACCGATTCGCCCCTTATTTTTTAAAGTGACGGGCTTCGAATCATTGTTCTTTGTCCGTTTTTGGGAAATTCTGATCTTTGGTGAAAGAGGGCAATGTTTCCAGATCGCCCTTCATCCGCGAAAACATGTTCTGCCGCCGAGGACGACACAGACACCATCCCATTCCCAGGCGTCCATGCTGGACCGCGCACCCCAATATTTTCCGCATCAATTCTTCCAGGAGAGGTCAGTGTTGTGGGAAAGGAGATGAATTGTTTCTCCATCAAAAGTAGGCACAAAACTTTCCCACCTGCCGGCGCACCGCCTACCCACCGCTGCCAAACGGCAGATGGGTTGCCGTTCAGCCTACACTGAAAATAGAAAAACAAGCCCTGTTTTCCATAGATTTGTCCTTACACTATTGATTTTGGTATTGGATTTCGCAAGCAAAAAACGAGAATTGAAGTAATGCGATAACTTTAAGACACAGATTTCTATAAATTTGAAATTTTGCGTACCTTCGATTCTTAATTCATGTTGATTTTCACCTTTTGCTCGCTCAGGGGGCTTCTTTGTGTTCGAGAAACTTAAATTTGCAAATTCATAACCAACTTCAAGCAGACAAGATTATGCAATGTTTAACAGTAAAAATCGTCTTTAAGGGAAAGTGCTCGAAGAAACATTTTCTATATTGTTAAATGCGCGTTTTTTTTGTCTTTGTAGTCAAATCGCACAAAAAGGACAACAAAATTAAAGACAATTTCATTAATTTTAGAGAATTTTTCCGAATTATTAGAACCTAGTTGCAAACAAAATTTTTTTCATGTGAAGAAACCAATAGTCAAAACGACAAATAGAAAAGGACCTTACATTGAAGATTTTATTGATTTTGAAACAAGAAAAGAAAAAAACGTTATACTCAGAGAAGATGCCGTCCTATAGTAGCTAAGCGAAATTCGCATTTCGGTTTTAAGGGCAGTGGATCTTGTGGCTTCAAGCGGCCGATATTTTTTTCCGTATATGTGCCTACGGTCATGGTGGCTTTTATTCAGACTTTTTGTAGTAGTTCGGACACACGTTTTCTTCTACATCATTCAAAAATTCTTTAAGATTTTCTATAGTTTATGTTCCTTTACGCTATAATAACATACGAACATTCGACATATATGCGACATCTGAACAAAAGTTAATCTAATCGATCTGTTAAACTTGTTTCTGATACATACACGCTGTCGCGCAATCTATTTTAGTACAAAATTATACAATTGGTGGGTCGCATAATTCGGAAAAACAAACGTGTAATCAATCTTTGCAACTTGTATTACGCGGTATTTTTTTATATTCGGGTTTTTTTTTTTTTTTATAAATGGACACTTTTATGGGCGGTTAAGGTGTTTTCGTGGTGCGTGTTTTGATATTAGCGAACAGATTAATAGGAGTATCGCAAGCAAACGTAACCTTTTCTTTTAAAACAGGCTTGTCTGTTTTTCTTTTTCTCGGTTTGTACGTTGTCAATTTTCAGTTAGACAAACAAAAGATGAACAAATGGAATGAGAAAAAAAAGCAGTTCGAAGATTTAATTGAGGATCAGCAATGGAATCGCATGCAATACCTCAAATGTCAACATAGGCAATCTCCTCCACACACACACACCGAACACTGCTATCATCCATCCTCGGCAATTCCAGATCGAAATGTAATCGATAATATTAAATTATTTAACATTTTGTTTAGAGTATATTATTTAAAATAACAAGGATGAAAGCAAAGGGGCATAATCAACTTTTTTTTCGTATTCCTCCTACGACTGAAGTACCAGAATTCAAGAATAATTGCAAGCTAATGCTGATATAGAGTCGCAGACAGCTGAGATAATACAGTATTAAGTATTATATTATAATTAATAGCGCAGGTTAGAAAATTGAATCATATAAACTTTTATAGAATTTTGACAAAATTTTCTATAGAAATAAATTTTGTCAAAAATATCATTCTATAACAAATAAAAAATTTTGACAAAATTTTCTTAGCAGAAATAAATTTTGAGAAAATTTTCTATAGAAATTAAAATTTTGACAAAATTTTCTATAGTAAATAAAAAAGAAATTGTTGAAAATTTTTTCTATAGGATCAGTAAAATGTTGACAAAATTTTCCTGTAGAGATTTTCTATAGAAATAAAATTTTGAAAAATTTTCTATAGGAGTAAAATTGTTGACAAAAATTTTCTATTTTTGAAAAAAAAAATTAAAAAAAATTTTCTAAAGAAATAAAATTTATGACAAAATTTCTATAAGAAACGATACAATTTTAACCAAATTTATATTAGGCAAATGAAATTTGGCAAAATTTTCTAGAGATGATAAAATGTTTTGCAAAATTTTATAAAGTAATAACATTTGACACAATCTTCTATAAATAATAAATTTTGACAAAATATCTATCGAAATAAAATGGTTTGACGAAAATTTTCCTAT
Organism: Haematobia irritans; assembly: GCA_003123925.1. Lineage (NCBI taxonomy): Eukaryota > Metazoa > Arthropoda > Insecta > Diptera > Muscidae > Haematobia > Haematobia irritans. Next base: position 18,347 of record PGFW01038215.1, on the reverse strand, counting down.
AGAAATTAATATTTTCTTGTCGAAAAATTTTTTCTTATTAATTAAATTTGACAAAATTTTCTATATGAGTGAAATTTCGGACAAATTTTCTCTGCTAGAAATCAGAATTTTTACACAAATTTTCTATACGAAATAAAATTTGGACAAAAATTTTCATAGAAATAAATATTCTTGACAACATTTCTATAGAAATAAAATTGTTGTCAACAATTTTCTATAGAAATAAAATTTTGTCAAAAAAATTTCTAATACAAATAAAACTTTTGACAAAATTTTGAATAGAATATAAAATTTTAACAAATATTTCTATAGAAACTACATTTTGAGAAAATTTTCGTAAGAAATAAAAAATGTTTGATAAAATTTTCGTATGAAGATAATATTTTAAACAGAATTTTCTATAGGGAGTTAAAATGTTGAAAATTTGCCTACAGACAAAAAATAAACAAAAAATTGTCTAAAGATGATTCAAATTTTGATATAAATATTCTATAGAAAAACGAACTTTTGACAAACTTCTATTAGAAATAAAAGTTTTGACAAATTTTCTAATGAGGACTAACAAATGTTACAAAATTTTCTATAGAAAGAAAATTTGACAAAAATTTCGTATTTGAAGATCACATTTTATATACAAAAAATCTTGTATAGAATGAAATTTTGAGCAGGAAAATTTTTATAGATGATATAAATGTTTGCAAAATCTTATAAAGTAATACAATTTTGACACGAATCTTCTATAATATAAAATTTTGGCGAACTTTTTCTAATAGAAATAAAATTTATGAGAAAATTTTCCAAAAATGTTTAACAAAATTTTTCACTATAAATTAATGATTGACAACATTTTTTTATATGAGTGAAATTTGACCAAAATTTTCTTATAGAAATAAAATGCTTGACAAAATTTTCTATAGAAATATCAAAACGCTTGACAAAATTATTCTTATGAAATACACACTTCTATGACAAAATTGTTCTATAGAATTAAAATTTTGTACTCGTATATAGAAATAAAATTTCTATAGAAACAAAATTTTCGAGAACATCTTCCCATAGAATAAAATTTTGACAAATTTTTTCTATAAATGTAAATATTGGCAAAAGTTTTCTATATGAGTGATATTTTGACATTAATTTTCTATAGAAATAACATTTTGACAAACATTTTCTAATAGAAATTTAAATTTGACAAGATATTTCCATTGAAGTAAAATTTTGGACAAAATTTTCTATGGCGTTTATATCCATATTGCTAAATGTTGACGAAAAGTGTTTCTATAGGAAATCACAAGCTTTGTTAGAAATTTGGTTCATATAAACTAAAGATTGGACAAAAATTCCTTATAGTGGAGTGATATTTGACAAAATTTTCAATATGAAATAAAATTTTGAGCAAAGTTTTCTTATAGAAATAACATTTTGACAAAATTTTTTTTTTCTTATAGAAATAAAATTTTGACAAAATTTTCTATTGTATAAAATTTTGTGAGCAAATTTTCTATCAAGAAGATACAATTTTGCACAAAATTTTCTTATAGAAATGCAATTGTGGACAAAATTTTCTATGAAATACAATTTTGACAATAGTTTTCTACTAGAAATTAAAATTTGGAGCAACATTTTTCTATAAGAAATAAAATTTGAACAAAATTTCTATTAGAAATAAAATTTGGACACAAACTTTTCCATTGAAGGTAAAATTTTTGACAAAAATTTTCGTATGAGTGTAATACCATATTCTAAAATTGTTGACAGACAAATTTTCTAATAGAACATTACAACATTGTTAAAATTTTTCATATAAACTTAAATATTGACAAAATTTTCCTATATGAGTGATATTTTGACAAAATTTTCATATAGAAATTAAAATTTTTTAACAAAAATGTATTCTATAGAGAATAACTTTTGACAAAATTTTCTATAGAAATAAAATGTGTGACGAAGAGTTTCTATAGGAAATGCAATTTGGACAAGGGAATTTTCTGATGGAAATACGGAATTGTGAGGCGAAAGATTTCGTATAGAAATAGAGAATGTGGGGGACAAGCGGGAGTGGTTCTGGATAGAAGATAAAATGGTTTGACAAAATGTGTTCTGTAGAAAAATCAAATTTTGACAAAATTTCCATAGAGAATGAGAGAAGTTTGAGGGCGAAGATATAAGTTTAGTAGGAAATAAGAAATACTGCTATTAGATTAGAAATAGAAAATTTGACAAAAATTTTTTCAATAAAGTAGTATATGGACAGAAATTTTTTTTGGTGTTCGGGTCGGAGCAAGGAATGCGAATACCAAACTGACCTTTGTGTATGCAGGGCGGGCATGGCGTGTTCTGTAGGATAAATGTTATCAAGAGGATTTTTCTGATTTGGAGATTTTCTTAGTAGAGAAGAAGAGCTTAACAAAATGTGTTCTAAAGAAATAAAATTTTGACAAAAGTTTCTATAAAAGGAATTTACGCAATTTTAACAAATTTTATATAGATACATGAAAGTTAGGCTAAAATTTTCTTATAGAGATAAACTTTTTTTGCAAAGATTTTATAAAGCTAATAAAATTTTGACAAAATCTTTCTATAAATATTAAAATTTGACAAAATGATTCTTATCGAATATTAAAATAATTGGCGAAAATTTTTCGTATAGAAATAAAAATTTTGCTCAAAATTTTTCATATAAATTAAATATGTGGACAAAATTTTCTATATGAGTGAAATTTTGAAAATAAATTTTCTCTAGAATAAAAGTTTGACAAAATTTCTAATAGAAATAAAATCTATTTGACAAAATATTCTATAAGAAATAAAATTTTGACAAAAATTTTCTATAGAAATAAAATTTTAACAAAATTTTTCTCTATAGAAATAAAATTTGGACAAAAATTTTCATAGAATAATACTTTGATCAACATTTTCTATGGGAAATAAAATTGTTTGACAAAATTTTTTCATGAAAACAAATTTTGACATTTTCTATATAAATAAAATATTTGACAAAACATTTTCTATAGAAACGTTGCGTCCATCCAACCATCTTGCAGTCTATAGGCCTTGCCCCAAATAAACATTTCTTTCCTCTAGTTGTTAAGCTACAACTTGTATTTAGTCAATGTTATGGTTTTAAGCCTGGCAATAAAAACAACAACAATGCCTTAAAGAACAATAATAAATAAAACATACAATAATAAACTAAAACAAAAAGAAGGGAAATAAAATTGGAACAAAAATGTTCTATGGACAATAAAATATTGACAAAATTTTCTTCAAAATTAGAATTTTGACAAAATTTTCTAAAGAAATAAGATTTTTGACAAAATTTTCCACAGAAATAAAGTTTTGAAAACATTTTCCTGTAGAAATAGAATTTTGGCAAAATTTTCTATAGAAATAAAATTTTGACAAAATTTTCATAGAAATAAAATTTCGAACGAATTTTCTATGGAAATAAAATTTTGAACGAATTTTTATAGAAATAAGAATTTTGACAATTTTTGCTATAGAAATAGAATGGGGATAATTAATCAGAAATAAAGATTTTGAACAAATTTTCTATGGAAATAAAAATTGTCCACCGGAATTTTTCCATAGAAAATAAATATATTCCGACGGCATTCTTGCTAAGCTTTTTTGTAGCATTATTTTTGGGCTCAAGTGTGCAACCGTGGTTACGGGGTTACCGGGATGATCTATAAACTTCGTACATAGAAAAAAGCGACACGTGTGTTGATAGCGAAGCTACCTAATGAAGCTAACCCTAATAACTAGAATAGAAATTAAAAAAAAATTACTGGCGCCAAATCAAGTTCATTCTTTACTACTACTCGTACGAAAATTTTCTTCTGTTTTAGTTCATTTTGATCTTATGTGTTTACTTAAAAATAGAAAAATTTAAATGTTAACTACCAACAAATAATTTTTTTGCCATAAAAATAAGCTAAATTCAACGTTAGTTTAACTAGAGATTTTTTCATTGCTACCATTACGTTTTCAGATCATGAACGGTGGTTGTTGTTTTACAAATACCTGGCGTCATTTTGTTTTTATAAGATTGACACCGTCTGTTCTCCGTTTGTGTTGATCCACTTTCATGAACGGATCGTTTTGAAACGTAAAATCCGTTCATGATTTTTTTCTATGGGTAAATAGAGGACCTAGTAGAAAGTTCAAGTTTTGGACTTTGTAATTTTGAAGTACTTGCTAAGAAGACACCAAAATTTATGTGTTGTTTGGATCACTTTGCATTCTAACTGAAATAATTTAAAGATTTTTTTTAGTGTGACAGTCAGGCAATATCTTCCATTTAATTGTGAATACGAATTTGTTTCTTTGTGGTAATTTGCATAATTTCAGTTTTTGTGGTTCGAGTTTTGAGTGTGACGATTTGGGTTTTTCTTTTTTCTGGCATCCATTTGCATGTTGGCTGTTCCATCGATAGCTCTTTTGAAGGAGTTTTTGTCATTAAAATCGTTTGCTATGACAACAAAACTGCACTTGAACTGTGATATTTGATTTCATGTGAAGTTTAAGATAAGATTGTTGGCGGTTTTTTTCCCATTATTTATTTAGTTTACATGGGCTTTGTGTTTAGTTCCATGGTAGAAACATAAACCACAGCGCACACCATGAATGCTCCCCCAATGCGGACATAACCACATGCGGGCAAGTGGGTGGAATAAATGATGGTGACGCGGGCATAGAGAGATCAGTCAACGGGATTTTGAAAATAAATATTTAATGTTTTTTAACAAATTGTTGTAAATAACTCAAAGCGGTGTTGAAGCCTTGTCAATTAAGATCTGGAACAAATGTTACAAGAAAAATTTAATAAAGCATTAAGAATACACCCTCCCAGGAATACAAAATTCGAAAATCGACATGTTGTCAATTTTTCTAATATTCACATTCTATGAATCATATTTTTGGAAAACTCGATACATAGGTATGGATATACAGTATTATGATAATGATAAATTATGCGATTTAAACTCAACTAAAAAATTTGAAGAAGTCGAAAAGTCTAACTTTCCAATATTTGATGAAACGTAATCAATTTAAAACTTAACTGCAACAATTAATTTTTTTTAATCAAAAGTTTTTACAAAATTTTCTTTAATAATGTTCTATGGATATAAAATTTTAACAAAATTTTCTATAGAAATAAAATTTTGACAAAATTTTCTAGAGAAATAAAATTTTGACAACATTTTCTATAGAAATAAAATTTTGAACAAAATTTTCTAAATAGAAATAAATTAGTGAATGACAACACTTTCCATAGCAATATAAAATTTTTGGACAAATTAAATACTAAAAATAAGAAAATCAAATACACTAACAAAGTAAAAGCAACAATGAACAACAAAATTAAAATTTTTATCCGCTAGTAGGAGATTTAAACTCTCTGCTAGTCAAACTGTTAATCTCATCCACCTCCACGCATGCGACTGCGTAGAAACTTCTACTAAGACTGTCATACCACAAATCGAATTACCTGTGTTGCGGTAACACTTGCCGATGGCAAGGTGTCCTTTAAAGACTTCTTAAACGTCTCTCATTGTAAAAGTAAGTCCATTACGGGGTATATATTAAACCAAAACAAGTAAGGAAAGTCCTGAAGTCGGGCGGGGCCGACTATAATTATACCCTGACCACTTTGTAGAAACTAAATATTTTCGATACCATATCACATCCGTATAAATGTGGTGGGGGCTATATATAAAAGGTTTGTCCCTAATACACTACATTTAAATATTCCCACTCGATCTGGAACAGAATTTGGATAGGACTTCTACAAAAACTCTATAGATTGTAATGGTCTATCACTAGGGTGGAACACAATGTTAGTAAAATAAACAAGTAAGTAAAGGAAAGTCGCGGCGGGGCCCGACTATATCCATGAGCCCTAGAACCACCATTACAGAATTAGTAATCCCATGAAGCATTTCTGGGGTAACATGATAGGTCTGGAGAATAAACCGCAAGTTGCATATTTAAAAAATTAAGGGGTAACAATGTCTATGGGTGGCTTTGTGTCAATCTGACTATAGCTCATAGTTCAATGTTGCCAACGAAAATGTTCGGATTTACCCTACAAAGGACACCCCATACATGATCCCAAACAATTTTCCCCTACTATATTTTCGTTTAAAAGATTTAAAAAAATTTTACCAAAAACAATAATGGTTCTAAGTACTTTAATTATTTTAAAACATGAATATGCAACGTATAAAACTTAGAATAATAAATTTTGTATTACCACCACGGTTGCCACAGTTGGTAGAATTACCCAAAATTAGTAAATCTTTTTGTTAAATCTCTATAAAATAAACAATTTTTGTGAGAAATTTTTCTATATGAAAATAAAATTTTGAGACAATAATTCTATAAGAATAAAATTTTGAGAAAAATTCCACAGAAATAAAATTTTGAGCAGAAAATTTTTTATAGAAAATAAAATTTTGAAATAAAAAAATTCTATAGAAGTACGGAGTTAGTATGCCACTAATATTGTGCCCATTATTAAAAAAAGAAAAATCGTTAAATTAGTGTGGGTAATAAAAAAAAAAAAATTACAAATTTGTAAAAAAATCTGAGCAATATTCTTATGTAAGAGCAACAATACGTATATAGTACGTATCGCTAGTAAATCAAATTTTGAAATTGAGTAACATTGGTTAATAAATAAGAGTACTATGGCCAATTGGGAAAAATCGAGGCGATGCCATATATATGGAAGCGCTATATCTAAATGCTGAACCAAATTTGCATAATATTTTTGGCTGGTTTGATTAATACCACAAAAAGGTTCCTGTGCAAGATATTGAAGTAAGATCAGTTAAGAAAATGAGGCCTGTAAAGGTCAAACATAAGGTTATTAGGGCGAATTTTTTCAAAATCGGGGTGATACATATATGGGAGCTAATATCTACATCTGAACCGAATTTCGATGAATTTTGGCACATAATAGTTAGTAACTAATAGAGGATTGGATCTAGGTGGATCTAGCCAATCTTTGAGTAGGATCGGATTAAATAAATAATGGTTCCTATGGCCAAATTTGGATAATCGCTAGGTACATATAAATGGGAGCTAATATCTAAATCTGAACGCGATTTCGATGATTTTGTTGCACATTAATAGTTAGTGGCTGATAGGAAGACTACATTAGCCAAATTTGGCGTAAGATCGGTTGATAAATAAGGGTTTTATGTCGGCAAATTTTAGAAAAATCGGGACGGTACATATATAATGGGAGCTATAGCTTAAATCTGAAAACCGGAATTTCGAGATATTTTTTGCAACAATATAGTAAAAGGTGCTATAGAAATTACATTTATGCCAACTTGGGAGAATCGGTTGAATAAATAAAAGGTTTTGTGGCCAAATTTGGGAAAAATCGGAGCGATTAACATTATAGTATGGAGAGTATATTTATAAATCTGAAACCGATTTGGATGACAATTTGGTGCAGACTTGAAGGGCGAAATGGGAAAAGATCTACCGTTTTGCCGAAATATTGGTGACGATCCGTTTGCGAAAAAACGCGCAACGTGACTCGCCATTTGTCGAAATCGGCGATACCATATAATATGGAGCTATATGCTAAATTTGATCCGATTTCTTCAAATTCATATAGGCGTTCGTCTTTGTGCCCAAAAAACTCCCTGTACCAAGGATTTCATCAAAATACGGTAATAATTGCGACGGCGGAATCCTGTGAACAACAATACATGGACAGACGGACGAGCGACAACCAAAGCCGCTAGATCGCTGCAGAAGGCTGATTGCTGAGTCGATCGGGTATATTATTTGATGGGGTCTAAAATAAATATTTTCTGGTAGGCACAATTTTTTGGCGATCAAACTTTATAACCACTGACCCCATTGAACGTGACCCCATTTCTGTCGAAATCGGAGCGATACATATATACTGGGAGCTATATCAAATTTGAATCCGATCTTCTTCCAGAATTCAATAGCGTTTTCGTCTTTGTGCCCAAAAAACGATCCCTGTACCGAAATTTCATCAAAAATCGTTAATAATTGGCGACGCGGAAATCCTGTGAAACAACAAATAACATTCGACAGACGGACGGACGGAGACACCAAGCGCTAGAATCGAATCAGGAAGGTGAATTTCTGAGTCGATCGGTTTATAATATTTTATGCGGGTCTAACTAAAAATAAATATTTCTGGTAGGCCACATGTTTTTTTGGCCGATCAAACTATTATACCCTAGACGTAGGGGCACTAGTGGTTATAGGGGTATGAAAAGAAGAAAAACTTTGGTCGGAGAGCGAGGGATCGAACGCCGACGACCCTTGGCAATGCGAAGTGGACGTAGGCGAACCGAGCTGCTCCACGGTGCCCAACTAAATGTATGTTTCTGGGAGCTAATTGAAAGCTTTGTTTAATCGCTTCGTGGGCGCCGCGAAGCGTATGGCTATAAAATATAAAATTATAGTGGGTAATTGTCCTATTGATGGACAGATAACGGCTTACATAGGCTCAGGTCGGAGCAGTGTGCTGTTGGCTTAGCCAGAAGTGTGCATGTGGAGCCGCGGTTCGGTATTCTGCGTCCAGGGCGAAGGTAAAAAAGAATTTTAAAAATTTATAAAATCTGTATAGATTTTTTCTACATTGTGGTATATACAGGAAAGGTGTTAATAACTAAAAAAACCTCGTGAGGATGTGAGAAAGATGTAGGAAAATGCAAGTTAGCAAGAAGCAAAGTGTTGTTTTTTTGTGTTAGTCTTTAATGAAATTGTTTTTACATCCTTGAAAATAATAAACGTTTATCACAAAAAGTATAATACTTTTCTTCCAAATACACTTGTCCTTTCAACGAAAAGCAAATAAGAAACGAACTTTGCTTGTCTAAAAATTTCGTTTTGGGAGGAAAGAATTGATTTTTTATTGCGTGTTAGTTAAAAATAAAGAACATCTTTGAGGGGACATTTTTCGGAAGTGTCTTAAGAACTACCAAATTTTTTTAGGATGGTAAATATTATGTAAATGAAAATTTTTTCATCCGGCAGAAATTTATCTGGCATCCAAAGTTCTGTAGTCCCGACCAAAAAAAAAAAGAAGAAATTCTATGTGAAACTACATGTAAAGTACATTTGCTCTCCTCCTCAATCTACACGAATCTAGGTCACTGGAAACCAAAAATATACCGCATACAAAAATTATGATTTGTAGCTGTGACAAATTTACTAAAAAACACAACAGAAAAAAAACAAAGAATATCCATTATCCATCATTCATCACATATAGCTGGGCCAAAAAAAAAAACGAAAACAAAAAATATTTCCCTGAAATGCATTGGTAAACACCCAAACAGCATTTTCAATTCGGACATCATGCAGTGTCGCCCTTGTTCGGTGAGTGCGTGTGATGTCAACGATGGCAACCAGTAATGCATTACAACAACCTACCTCAAGCTTCGGTTGCTTTGACCCGCTTCTTTTGCTTTAGATAATCTGCCTCCTCCTTTTCGTTCGTGTTATGGTCTCTATGCCTCTCTTTCTCGCTTAACTCAACTTCAAACTTCACAGTCATTCATCGTTTCCGCTTGATTTGAAATGATGTAAGATCCATTACAGCAGACAGTCGCCCCAGACGGAAAATTTATTTGATACCTGGCTTGTGGGCCACTTG
>PGFW01038200.1:4001-18143 GCA_003123925.1 Haematobia irritans | reverse complement strand
TTACAAACACCTGACATTCCGATCCGGATAAACTGATGTCTGTATGACAGCGCATTACACGCCATATCTTCAGAGATTCCAACATTTCGCCTTTAGAAGTCAGTAGTTGTTCACTTAATTCCCCTGGTTGAAACGCCATATAAAATACAGCGGGACTTCGCAGATAAGCCCTATGGATTGTCCGATCTAGGTTAGGTTTAGGTTAGGTTAGGTTAGTTAGGTGACAGCCCGATGTATCAAGCTCACTTAGACTATATCAGTCCATGTGATACCACATTGGTGAACTTCTTCTCTTATTACTTGAGTGCTGTCCGATTCCATGTTACAGCTCATGAAAGGGCACCTCCTTTTTAAGCTGGCCGATCGAACGGCGTTCCACATTGCAGTGAAACCAATAGAGAAGCTTTGAAACCCTCAGAAATGTCACCAGCATTAACTGAGGTGGGATAAAGCCACGCCTGAAAAACTTTTTGGTGTTTCGTCGAAGCGGAATCGAACTCCACACCCTGTAATGCAAGGCGTGGCATGCTAACCATATGCACCACGGTGGCTCCCTACAAGTCGATCTAATTTTGTGGGTTTCGCAATCGGAGAACTGAATCTGATTGTGGACACTCTTAAGAAATGCTGAAGCAATGTAACCTTAACTTTTAGGTAAGGTTAAATGACGTGAAGGACCTTTCGAATTTCGATAGGCCCTAGGCGCATATGGAATTTTAATGCCGATGTGGAAAAATCTGGACATTGACTTCCGATTGCACATCGAAAACAGCAGAGAAACGAAGGAAAGTAAAGAACAATGTGATCGCCACGATGGTTAGCCGACTAAATGTGCTAGAGCCTTGCAGCAGAGTTAGATTCAAGAGATGTCCAACTCTTCATCTAATATTGAAATAGTAAATAATTTTTGAATTCGGATAGGTGATTTAAAGAAAAATTTGGAGTCTTATCCATAAACAAAAAGCCTGAAACGTTAGGTCCTTCCATTCGACTTGAAAGTCAATGTCTCTTAAATATATCCTCAGTCGCTTGCAACTTCACTTTACATGCAAATACAAATGTCATTTAACCTGACAGTCATCCTTCGTCAAAAGACGACGCGTAATTTCATTTTCGATTTTAAAATCATTTGTCGATTAGGAAATGATAAATTTAAGTTATACTTAATTACCCAACACCAAATTTTATGAATTTTATCTATACTAATTAAAAACAAATTGATAAGGACAATAAACCTCAATTTTGGTTCTATATATTGTGCTCCGCGATGCAAATTATAGCGTCCGTGAATAAGCCGTAGTCACAAATGACGAAGGATGACGTTAGTGTACAAAAAATACTAGGCATGACTTCCAGGGTTAAATTGAAGCGACTTACACATCGATTGTTACCTCAATTTTTTAGGCCATTAAGGCAGGGCTGAAAGTGACTAAAGCATACAATATTATCTATCAATGAATATATGTTTAAAAATTATCCCCATTAGACATTTCCCTAAAATTTTCATGTGCGGTGAAAGTACTTCAACCGTAATATTCCGGTGGTCATTTAATGTTTGGGTGCTTTTCGTGTCTTTTTCTTCTTTTTGTTAGTTATCGATGGTTTGGGTGGTGGTTGGTAGGTGATCTATCGCAGCTTAAAACAATTTCGAGTTATTGGCTTTTCTTTTTTTTTTGTTACTTGGGTTTACTTAAAGTTTTGTGGCATCATGGGACGTTTTTTATCGAAATTCTGTTTGAAACAAACATGCACGTTTTTTTTCGCTATAACCGATTAAACACTTTTGGGACTGCGATAAATAAGTCGTACAAAACACAAAAAACGACTTCCAAGCTGTGTGGGCTTCAGTTTTGGAGATTTTAATTTTTGGTGACAGACAATATTCAAAATGAGGCACAATGGCAGTTACATCACAACTGAGACCATCCCAAAAAGTAAAGGGACAAAACTTAAGCTCCACAATAAAAATCATGCAATATAAACATTCAGTGCTTGCCATTGTGTGCTTAAGTGGGTAAATATTTTCTTATTGTTTGTTGGCTGTGGTAGATGTAGGCTTGCCAGATATATTCGATTTCGATTTTGTGTGAGCGTTAATAAGATTGAGCCCGATGAAGAGGTTTAAAATTAAAACAAAAGGGTTAAAGCTTTGGTGTGAGTAAAAACTCGGCGGGCATGTACTAAAAAAATACTTTCCATGAATTTTTCCCAATTGTCCCCGAATGGATCATCATCACAATGTATTGGATCTTCATTTGACCCAGAAGAAAATACAGTGTGAATAGATTGCTTTCAGACAAATAAGCTGCAGATTGTATAGAGTTATTAGGCAGTAACATGTGCTGAAAAGTCCCCGGCTAAACAAAGAGAAAAACACATTTTTTTTTGTTAAAATCGTTTTTATTATTCAACATTAGTTCCCTTCAAGAGCGATACAACGATTATAACGACCTTCCAATTTTTTGATACCATTTTGGTAGTACTCTTCGGTTTGCCTCAAAATCTAGCTCTTCATTGCCAGCCAAATTTTTTTCCTTGCGAGCATCCTTTTGAGTCTGAAGACAGAAAAAGTCGCTGGGGGCCAGATCTGGAGAATACGGGTGGGGAAGCATTCGAAGCCAATTCAGAATTTGCATCGTTCTCAATGACTTGTGCACGGTGCGTTGTCTTGGTGGAACAACACTTTTTCTTCTCTTCATATAGGGCCGTTTTGCCGCGATTTCGACCTTCAAATGCTCCAATAACGTCATATAATAGTCACTGTTGATGGTTTTTCCCATCTCAAGATAATCGATAAAAATATTCCATGATCCCAACAAACAGAGGCCATTACTGTTGCCAAGCGGATTTTTGAGTCTTCGGAGACGTTCACCGGTCGCTGTCCCTCAGCCGACTGTCCATTTGGACTCAGGAGTGTGTAAGGGAGCATGTTTCATCCATTGTCACATATCGACGGAAAAACTCCGGGTGTATTACGAGTTAACAGCTGCAAACACGCTCCGAATCATCAACAACGTTGTTGTTTTATGTCAAATTGAGCTAGCGCGGGACCCATTTTGCACAGAGTTCCGCATATCCAAATATTGATTGAATATATTGACCAACACGTTCCTTTGATATCTTTAAGGCCTCTGCTTATCTCGATTCAACTTTCATTTTACGGTCATTCAAATCATTTTGTGCATTTTTTTGATGTTTTTCATCGTAACCACCTCTTTCGGGCGTCCTCTGCGTTCACCGTCCTCCGTTGCTCATTTCACCACGCTTGAATTTGCATACAATCAATTATTGTTGATTTCCCTGGGGCAGAGTCCGGAAACTCATTATCAAGCGCAAGTTTTTTGCTTTCACCGTATTTTTTCCCCTTCAGAAAAGCAGTATTTTATCAAACTCGAAATTCCTTTTTTTCCCATTTTTTTTTCACAATAACAAAAGTTGCTTCACAAAAAGACGCTCTATCTCACAAAACTAATTGACTATACAGACGTTCAAATTTTGACATCGAATCGTTTTGAAGGTTGGTACTACATAAACAAATAATTATGCATTTAATACTAGCGACGCCATCTATGTGTCAGACCGGGGACTAATCAGCCAACCTGTTAAACGCACTAGCAATAGCAGGAATTAACCTAGCAGGAATTCCAAGCCAAACAACGAAGGGCGATTAACCTGCTGGCAATCACAAGAGACCAAAGCTAAATGACGCGAACTTTGGAGAAACCAGCGAAAGACGAACGCCCAAAATTATTACAAAAAAGGTAGCAAATAATACCACGTAGTAGCAAACGTTACCCCAAACTTAGAAGGGCTCAGAAACTAGACCTGGCGAACATGAGATTCGTGTAGACATTATCCGGCCGAGTCTATAGGGAAGCTTTTGCGTAAGAAAATCCGAAAGACACAATAACCTAGCGGTGGAGGGAGAGAGGCCGGCACTTGCAAACAAATGTCACAAGTTCCCTCACGGATTTGGCACGATGGTCCAAGCTCTCATGGTAAGCGCGCTGCCAAATCAATGTTACGTGCTGTTTAAGTCATCTTTGTATGCTTAGAGGAGATGGTCTCGTGTAGCCGTCTCCAATTGTTTTTTAGTCCGAGCCGAGAATAGAGGGAACCCCAGATTCACGGTTCAAGCTCGTCTACCGGAAAAAAAAATTCATTATCTCATTCCGTTTCGAGTGAAGTGTAGCTGGTGCCTGAAATGGGTGGAATTTTTCCGGCTTTAACACCGCTACGGGAGTATATACAACACTGACTACGTGGCACGGCAACGAATAGAGCAGCAGGCATCAGATAATTTGATCTCAAGACTTCCCTCAAGCTATATATCCCGCCGCAGATTTCTGACACCGAATATTGTTGTAACAGCTCCGGAATTTGCTTCATTTTTGCAATGTAATTAGAAGGGGCTCCGAGAGTAAGATTCAGTGAGATTTTTAGCATTTTAAAAAGCGGAAGAGTATCGAGGGATATGTTCGACACGAGCACAGTCGTCCGGAATAATTGATAGTCTGTAGAGCGCATAACATCCAGAGAAATCGACTAATCCATCGACTATAGCGTCTGGACCCAAAGAAATGAAAGATTTCCAGAGTGTGGAATGGCAGAGATGTTATTAAATATCCGGCGAGTTTCTGTAGTCACCTGTAATTCTTACAGTGACAACATCGTTCAACGTACAGATCATAATGTTTATGGCCAGGATGTCTGAACCCAAAGTAATTACGGGTTACCGTTTCCGAACAGAAAAAGGTTAGAGAACAAAGTCTTCCATACGAAGACACAGTCGATCAGAGTGACAGTAAAGATAGAACATCGACGATCGGCGGCGAAGGTCAAATACTTGATTCGTAAAAACCGCAAGGACTATTTTGATAATATATCAGCAGAAGCGGAGAAGTCCGCGGCAAATGGCAACATGTACAGGGTATGTACAATGCCATTAAACAACTGAGCGGAAAGAATGCTCGAACAATCGACGTAATGAATAGAGAGAGATAGCTATATTTAAAATCTGAACCAATTTGCATAGATATTTTTGCGGTTTGATTAATATCACAAAAAGGTTTACCTTGTGCGAAAAATTTGAAGAAAAAAGATCAGTTTTAAGGAATGACGCCTCTACGTCCAAAAATAAGGTTAATTATGGCACGAAATTTTTCCAAAAAAATCCGGGCGAATAACATTTATATTGGGAGCTGTATATCTACAATTTTCTGAACGCTGAAATTTATTGATGAAATGTTTTGCAGTAATTTTTTTAATTTAAAATTCTTTAATAGATACATAACCGTTAGTACTATAGATGGACTGGATTGCTAGCCAAACTTTGAGTAAGAATCGGTTAGTAAATAAAGGGTTCTATGGCCAAAATTTGGGAATAATCGGGATATACATAATATATGCCGAGCTATATCTAGAATCTTGAACCGATTCGATGATATTTTGGCACATAAATAGTTAGTGCTATAGAAGATTGTACATTTTAGCCAACTTTGAGTAAAGATCGGTTGATTAATAAGGGTTTTTGGCCAGAATTTGGGAAAAAATCGGGGACGATACATATATGGGGAGCTATATCTAAATTTTGATCCGATTTCTTCAAATCAATAGCGTTCGTCCTTGTGCCAAAAAGACTCCCTGTACTCAAAATTTCATCAAAATCGGTTAATAATTGCGACCGGAATCCGTGAACAACAAATACATGGACAGACGGACGGACACCAAGAGCTAGATCGACTCAGGAGGTGATTCTGAGTCGATCGGTATATATTTTATGGGGTCTAAAATCAATATTTCTGGTAGGCATTTTTTTTGGCAGATCAAACTTATTATACCCTAACCACTATGTGGTTTAGGGTATAATAACCCCTATGTAGTTTAGGGTATAAAAATATTGTATACATACCTATGCATAAATAAAATTTTCTACACATGAGATTATATGAATATTTTTTTTAAGTTGAACCCCCCCCGAATTAAAATCCTGGCTACGGCCTTGAGGTCGCCCGAACTTGACCAAAATAATATATCACAACCCCACCCTTGACCAACATATCTTGGCAAGATTAACAATATCCTTTGTAAATCGTTCACTGCTAGTAGCAAAACTTTGTAAATGTTACTCAAATTGTCCCTATATGCTCGAGAATACATAATATCGCCTGATAAATCGGCAAATAGCCTTTTGTACGAATTGGCATTAAAAATTTCTGCTCGCGTTCATATATTACCATATTTTTATTAACATTGTGTTTTCTAACCAGGGCGTTAGGCGGATTTCAATTTTATTTTAGAAGATTTTGAAGAAGTAGAAAAAAATTGTCTCCATTAATAAGTCATTTTGTACTTGGAAATGCCAAACCTTATATATAGCTCCCAGCAAATTTTTGAAGAGTTTTGACGAAATGTACACAATGTTAGGTCTACATGCGTAGCTGAAGGATAATATTAGCGGCCCCGCCCGACTTTAGACCTTACCTTACTTTTTTTTTACTAACAATTGTGTTTCCACCGTAGTGCATTTAGCCCAAATGAAATTTTCAGTCTATAGATTTGAAAAAAGTTATCAAATTCTGTCGCAAAATCGAGTGATATTTAAATGTATGTATTGGGACCAGAACCTTTATATATAGCCCTCAAACATTTGACGGAATGGGTATGGTATGAAACATTAGATCTTACAAAGTGGTGCAGGTATAATATAGTCGCCCCCGCCCGACTTTAGATTTCTCTTACTTGTTTTATGATTTTTTAATGTTGCTAATTAGCAATAAAGAACCATCTTTGGAAGTCTCTTTAAAGTTGGCCTTTATAAGGACTTCCATTTATTTGTTGCCGGGTTACTAAATTGGGAGTATGAATTTTCCATACTCAATGAACTCAAGTTGTCTCAGTTGCAACCAAAAAAAACATTTTCTGTTCCACTGTACGCCAAAAGGAGGAGGGAGAGATTTTCTATGTTGACCAACAAAGAAATTTCCTTTTCTTCATTATTACAACATCTGACTTTTGTTGAGGCTCAATTTTTCTTCTGTATACAGCTTCGCAGTCTTTAATGATTAATTTTTATGTAAATTTGTTAAAACTTTTTTGAGGATGGTGTAAAATATTCCGATTAACCAGGTGATGTTCACGGTGATTACCATAATACATCAGAGGCAATGTTGTGTTATCTTGGGCCTGACACCAATTGACTATTATGAAATTTCATCGATTTGAATTCAAATATCTATTGCTTAACAATTATACAAAATCCCTTCCCCCCATCTTACCCTTCATTTCCACCATGACGCCCTTAATGAGAGAGGAGATGAAGCAAATGAATTTGTCCACGCAGCTGGGCCATGTAATAATGTGCACTGCTAAAGTGAATTTAAGTAAACTACTTGAATTATCAAAGTTCCAATAGAATATTGGATAGGCTTTTTCTGTCTGTCTGTCTGTCTGTCTGTCGGTTGTGATTGGTAAAAACTCTTGTGGTTTTGTTAATGATCGTTTCATTAAATTGTGGTGATTGGGAGAGCATAAATCTTTTTCTGACCCAAAAGGAGAAAACCTGAATGCACCATTGTGAGGCGATTGCAGTATTTTTGTACTTTAACGGCACTGTGGACATATTAAAGCAATGTCGGGAGAGTTTTCAAGGTGAAAAACTGTATTGTTATAATTAAGTTACAATATTTACAAAGGCTTCCTTTATTATATTTTCAATTCTGCAAAGAAAGTTTAATAACTCAGTTTGAAATGTGGAACAACCCAATGTTTATTGTTATTAGCCATTCGGAAGTGAATTAAAAATTTTTTTTCATGTAATTTTATTAGGAAGGCTCTCAAAGAGGAATTCTGATATCTGTTTTGAAAAGGTCGATCCAGAACTAGTTTAAAGGACGGAGTTCTTGAAAATATGGACAAAAAAAAGATTACAAGAATACGTTAGAGCTCACAGACAATTCATAATACTGTAATTAAGATGTACGGCCGATTCGGTAGGGCGAGAAGCATCCCACATAAATCATGTTTTGGAAATCCTTTATGAAGAATTAGCATATGATTTGTGTGAAGTGTAATACTGTTTGAAGTGATGAAGGGCTAGCTAAAAACATTAGTACTTTGCCCAATAAAAGGGTGATAGCGGTCAAAATTTGGTCAAGAGAAAACGCGTGTAAATCGGTGAATCCGTTTATTTAAAAATCAAATTAAAAATTTATTTTTTCAAAGTTCAATTGTAATAAAATTAAGTGAAGAAATATGTCCAGTTAGGGCTTTCGCTTTTCCAAATCCGAATTGCCGGCCTCACGCTTGAACACTGCCATCAGATTTTGTACAGCCACCTTGTCCACCCTTCTTCGCCACGCAACTTTGCCTTGAAGCTGTTGCTCAGTCCTTAGCAGTCTGTTTGTCTTCTTGAGGTTTCCGCTTGACAATAGCCAGATATTTCTCGCAATTGGGGGAGCCTCTGGCGTGTTGGAGAGGGTTTTGTCCTTGGGACCACCTGCACTTGTGCGAAGCGACCACTCCAGATGGCCTTTTTACGCGTAATGGCAAATACCAAATCCGGCCAAAACAGTACGCAACCGTGTTTTCATTCAGGAAAGCAGCAGACTGTTTATTCACCACTCCTTTCAAACGTTAAATTTCTGGTTGACAGTCCCGGAAGCTATGAAAATGCTGCTTTATTCACACAGTACAGATGCTTGCCAAACCAGAATTTCTTGGGCGAAACTTTGACAGTTTTATGTGCCTGAAAATATCTGCTTACCTTCCTTCCTTTGCCCTATAAAACTCCTGTCCCGGAGTGTTGTAGTCGGCTTTGACGTAGGTTTTCGTCGTCCATTAACCATCGCAGTCAAACTTCGTCAGGCAATCGTCGTGTACAGCCTCCGGATCCTGCGCTTTTGGCGATCGTAATTTTGTTGTTATCATCGCGATTTGGAGTCACTACGTTCATGTAAAGTCGATAGTCCTGCTCGTTTTGGCTCGATGCACGTTGTAGGACGATTACACCCAGCTTATTTTGGCGGCAATCTGGAGTAGAGGGTTAGGGTTTCGCTGAAATCTACCGGCAACTTCTTTTGTCGTCTCGCAAGCGCTTGCGGTTTTCGATTTCCCCCCGATTCCAACTTGACCTGGCTGTCGACAGAACTCGGCCCAAAAAAACTTTAATACATTGTGTAACGGCTTTGATTTGGCAACTTTTAGCGATTTTGCCAGCTTTGCGGTGCGAGTAGCTCGATATTTTCGCGATGCGGCGAGCAAAATTGATACGCTGATCTTTCTTGCTGTGGACGGGCAATTTTACAACTGAAAGGTGAATTCGAAAATCAAAATAGGAAGCAAATTCTACACACACACACCTTCAAATGAGGGGCTGTCAGAGGTTTTTTAAATGCATATAATTTGAAAGAGAAATACGTCACCTCTTAGTAAATTGACCAAATTTTGACGGTATCACCCTTTAATCAAACCCATGAGAGCGGGTTTTCAGTACCGAATTCACACTTGGGATCTTGGTCATCAACAAGGGTCTGGGATCCCACCTCATGCTGGTGACATTTCTGAGAGTTTCAAAGCTTCTCTAAGTGGTTTCACTGCAATGTGGAACGCCGTTCGGACTCGGCTATAAAAAGGAGGTCCCTTATCATTGAGCTTAAACATGAGAATCGGGCAGCATTCAGTGAATAAGAGAGAAAGTTCACCAATGTGGTATCACAATGGACTGACTAGTCTAAGTGAGCCTGATACATCGGGCTGCCACATAACCTAACCTAACCTAACCTAACCTAAGGGTCTGGGGTCGAATATTTGGGATTTGTATTCAGATCAGCCTCTTCCATTTGCTGTTGCCCCAACCCGGGATAGAGAAAACCACGAATAAGTGGCGTACGAACGTTGTTGTGTAGGCATCCGAACGTCTTCTTCTCATATCACTGCCAAAGATCAATTTGTTAGATGCTTATGTAATCCGGAACTAAATGAATATTGTGGTCATCCGAGAATCTAGCTTGAATGTCTCAAGTACAGGATGACGAATCGCGCACTCGAAATTGTTGTGGGATATGAGATTTAAATATATGAGGATGCTGTTAGTCTTGGATTTTCCGAATTAAAGATATAACAGCGGATCAGTGTAGAAATCATATTTATACCCCCTGATGATGGACCTTGTATACACTTTAATGTCCACGCACGAATCTTGATTTTCCTAAGAAAATATTGTGGTATATCCATGAAGACAAATAATCTAACCCACGTCTAGTAAGGGGAACAGAAGGTGTGCCCTTCAGGCTTGCTGGATATTCAATAGCATCGCCAAATGGTCAGCCGATAATGTAACTTAATATTTATTACATTTATTTAAACAAAAAATTTTTTATCATGTGTTTTAAAATTTTATTAAAAGTTCAAATATAACCACAAAGAAGCGTCAATGATTCTCTAACCACGGGTCCTTAAGCCAATGCTTTGACTTGATGTTCCAGGTCCATTGTTACGAAGATGTACACTCAGCTTACGCATCCGAATCCAGATACTCGAGTCCGTCTGGGATTTCTTGTCCTTGGAGATTCACAAGAGAGCTTGCCTGCGCTAATATCATCAGCAAGAATATTTCCCAATCCATGTCCATTTACGTCGTTGGAAATCGGCTTCAATTAGCTTAAGGTTGGCAATCGCCAATAGTTGGTCGTTTGTGACACCAAATTTAGCCAGAAGATTTTAAGTATTGGCTTTCAAAGCACTTGGGTTGTGAAATGATTTTAAGATTTCTGCGGGAGTTTTGTGTAGTGCTCTAAGTGGTGCACTGACTTGTAGAAGGACCGTGATTAATCGCTTATTGTCGAAAATTTTTCGTTTTAGAACGAAAACCGTTTGCTGAACCTTATTTTTTCTGCTTGCGAATATATCATCTTGTGAGCTTGGCATCTTTGTAATAGGCTAACCAGGTATGAAGAAAGTTTCCGACATCTTCGATTATCTGGCCGTCGAGCTGAGATTAGTGAGTTCGTTGTTGCTGCAATGCTCATGCAAACTTTGTTTTTGCTGCGTTTAATCTGCAGGCCAACAGCCATTGGCATTTCTTGATAGGACATATGGGGTTTCTTTCAATATCCTGAAAATTGGTGAGGCAAAAGGCAGATATCCATCCGCATAATCGATATCGAATGGAAAATCCTCTATATTCCAGCGTAATTCCATATGAGTGCTTCGACATTTGTCTGTTTGCATGAACACAGTCTTAGAAGTAAGGAGAAATGAACGCCTAGCTTCTCATCTCGGATATCTTACAACATTCTAACTCCTTTATAGGCGGTACTTTGCTTTTGCACCTCTATACAGTTCGCCGTATTAAAAGTTTCACTGACTTTTCGGTGGTATTCCTTTTTGTACTTTAGAGCAATCTCACAGTGCTGGATGCATACAGTATGCGAACGCGGAGCGCTCAAGTCGACAAAATAGGGGGTACGCAGTTACAGTTGTATTCAATGGACTGCTCTATAATAATTCTTAAGAATGTATTTATATGTCTGTTGCACGATCTTCCATGTTTGAACCCCTGCCTGTTTCGTTCTAAGCGGTTCTACGCTAGAAATATGCGATTAACTACTAAGCGTCGACAATAGTTTTATTAAACTGGCATTCAACAGGCATTATAACCCTCCAATTTTTGCACAACCTGAGATTTGGTTTCTTTGGAATCGTTAACTATACGCCATCCTTGCAGCTAATCCATTATAACTTCTTCTTCCAACACATTTGTGATCATTGGTGTCAGCGCTTCCGCAAATCGACTTCCTTGCCGTATCGTAGTAGTTCAGAGGGATATTGTCAGGACCCAGGAGATGTTGAATTTTTTCAAAAGTTGAACAGGCGATTAATATTTCCGAGAAACGTAGGTGTTGAATTCGAAAATAATCCCTTGTTGGAAGTCGTCTATCATTAAACAAGCTCAAGCCAATTTTTAATACCTCCACCATAGATATACCCTCCATCCTTTGTCATTCCGTTTGTAACACATCGAAATATTGCTCTAAGACGACCCATAAAAGTAATATATATTCTGGTCCGTGGTGGAAATTAATTGAGTCGATCTGAGCATGTCCGTCCCGTCTGTTGAAAATCACGCAAACTTACCGAACGAAACAAGCTATCGACTTGAAATTGGCACAAGTAGTTGTTAATTGATGTAGGTCGGACGGTATTGCGCAAGGACCATATCGGTCCCACTTTTACGTATAGGGTCCCCTATATAAACGGACGCCCCAAATTTGGCTTGCAGGGGCCTCTAAGAGAAAGCAAATTTCATTTCCGATACGGGCTGAAATTTGGTACATTGGTGTTAGTATATGGCCTCTAATGACCATGCAAAAATGTCCAGCACATCGTCCATAATATATATATAGCCCCCATAATAAACCGATCCCCCGATTTGGCTTGTGAGGCTCTAAGAGAAGCAGAATTTCATCCGATCCGGCTGAAATTTTGGTACATGGTGTTAGTATATGGTCCTCTTAAAAGCACCATTCAAAAATTGTCCACATCGGTCCAATAATTAATATAATAATAGCCCCCATAATAAACCGATCCCCAGATTTGGCTTGCGAGCCCTCTAAGAAAAGCAAATTTCATCCGATCCGGCTTTGAAATTTGGTAAGCATGGTGTTAGTATATGGTCTCTAACAACCATGCAAAAATTGGTGCGCGCACATCGGTCGCATAATTATATATAGCCCCCATAAAATAAACCGATCCCCCCGATTGGCTTGCGAGGCCTCTAAGAGAAGCAGTTTCATCCGATCCCGGCTGAAAAATTTGGTACATGGTGTTAGTATATGGTCCTCTACAACCATGCATAAAATTGGTCGGCACATCGGTTAACATAATTAATATACTAGGCCCCATATAAACCGAATCCGCCAGATTTGGCTTGCGAGGACCTCTAGAGAAAGCAAGTTTCAGTCCGTTTGGTAGCATGGTGTTAGTGTATGGTCTCTAACAACTGCAAAAAATTGTCCACGATCGTCCATAAATATAATATAGCCCCCATAATAAACCGATCACCCAGATTTTGGCTTGCACGAGGCCTCTAAGAGAAGCAAATTTCATCCGATCCGGCTGAAATTTGGTACATTGTGTTAGTATATGGTCTCTAACAATCATGCAAAAATTGGACCCAAAATTCATCTAATTCAGTTGAAATTTGGTACGTGGTGTTAATATATGACCTCAAACTCCCATGCAAAAATTGGTCCCGAAATCGATGCCAATAATCATATATAGGCCCATATAAACGCGATCCCATATTTGTCCTCCAGGCCCCTTGGAAGAGCAAAATTCTTCCCATTCGTTGAAATTTAGTAACGTGATGTTAGTATATGGTATCCAACAACCATCATGATATTGGTCGCTATCAAGCCCATAATTATATATAGCTCCCACATCAAACTTTGTTTTCTGATTCAATCACGAAATTTAATTGGATCCAATAATTTTTAATTGAAATGTCTTCAAATCAGCAGAAATGATAGTATCAATTAAAAATTTTAATTGAAAAGGCCATTAAAAAGTTAATTGATCCAATAAAATTAAATTAATTGAATACTACTATTTTTTGTGAATTGATTTGTTTCAATTAAAAATTGTGATTGAATCAATTAAATTTTTATTTGAATATTTTTTTAAACTCAATTAAATATTTAATTGGAAAAATTGTTCGTGGAATTTTTTTGTGTGCATATAAAACCGATCCCCAGATTTGACCTCCGTGGGCCTTGTTGGAGAAGCAAAATTCATCCGAATGCTGCTGAAATTTGGTAACGTGGTGGATCGTATATGATATTTAACACGCATGCCAAAAGTGGCGTCCATACAAGATCCAGTAATCATAATAGCGCCATATAAACCGATCTCGATTGATTTGGTTTTGGACCCTTGGAGGAGCAAAAATTTCATCCCGAGTGAGATTGAAATTTGTACATTGTGCTAGTATATGGTCATTAACAACCAGGTTTAAGATGCCACAACCCAAGTACTTCGATTGTGGATGACAGTCTTTCGTAGAAGTTTCTACGCAATCCATAGGGGGGTGCATAAGATTCGGCCTGGCCGAACTTACGGCCGTAATATACTTGTTGTTCTTCA
>PGFW01038183.1:6740-19669 GCA_003123925.1 Haematobia irritans | reverse complement strand
GAAATAAGTGAGAGAAATTGGTGTAGTTGCTGTTGTCTCGCAGACATGATTGAGAGTATATCGTAAGTTAGATTAGGTTTGATACAATGGCCGTATAGTGTTGAAAGTGGTGAATTTCTTATTTATATAGAGTGTTCTTTTCTTCTCTTGACTAATACAAGTGTGTTTTTAAAATGTGATTTATCTCACAAAAATTAATGAGCATTGAGAAATTTTTCATGTAATTGTAAATACTGTTTAGTATGTAAACACAACCTAAAATATTTTTCAGGATTAACAAAGAGACAACTAAAGCCTAGGCGGTGAGTTTTCAACGGAACGCAAACTTTTAACATAACGACATACCGATAGACTTCAAGTATTTCTTTGGTGCTTTCGGCTGCCCCTAAAAAATACCACATAAGCAATTAGTAGCAATACGGACATTGTTAAGAGAATGTGTTTTACACAACATAAAGGGTACTTTCTTTGCTCACGTGACAAGTCCTCTCACCTACCTCACCCGACTCACTCACTCAACCATAACACTTACAAAACGAAACACAGGGTAGTATTGCTAGATGATAAATACAAAAATTCGCATAACATAAAAGACAAACAACAAAGAGCGTTCAGAAAAATGCAAAAAAAAAAAAATAAAATAACAAAAAAATAAATAATGAATCAGTCTGTCGTCGATCGTTGTCTGTAAATTATGAAACTTGGCTTATGGCGATGAAGATGTCGTTCATTGTTGTCGCCGACTCACATCCAAGTGAGTCAGCTCACACGCGACAAGATAAAAGGAATCACTGCAAATTATCGGGCAATAAAGCAATGCGTAAGGTCAATTGCTGCTTCTGGAGTTATGAGATAATGAAACTATAGAAAACAGCCAAGTTGAATTTAAGTTTTCCTAAATATATTTTTTCGATCAAATAATCTCATGAAATCTATGAATTTTATTTCCAAAACTCTAGTTCTCCTATCAAGAAAACTAATTCAGGAGAGGCTTGAATAACTTTCTATAATAATGACAAGTCGTCCAATAGAAGAACTTATTCCAGCTAGGCTGAGCTTTAAATATTATCTATAGAAAACTTTGTCAGCCAAGGCCCAGTAGAAAGTTTTCCTAATAGAAAAGCTTTAGTGCGCAGGGCGAATTTAATGTCTTCCCATATAAAACTTTAATTCGCAAAGCTGAATTTAGTTTTGCTCGAGATACGTTTTTTTTTTTAAATTCACAAGTTGAATTAAGTTTTCCTTATAATCTTTTTTCCACGATCGATAACTCTATGAATTTATATTGTTCAAATTCAAGTTCTCACTATAAGAAAACTTTATTCAGCGAGGCTGAATTTAAAGTTTTCCTATAGAAAATTTATTTCAGTCTAGGCTGAATTTAAGTTGCCTATAGGAAATATTTTATTCAGCAGATGAATTTAAGGTTTTTCTATAGAAAACTTTATTCATAGAAGGCTTGAGTGTAAGATTTCCTATAGAAATCTTTAAATTTCAGGTCAGCCGCCTGAGTTTTATGTTCTTGTAGAAAAACTATTATTCAGCCAGGCTGAATTTTAGTTTCCTATTAAAACTTCATTAGCTGTATAGAATTAAGTTTTCTCATAGAAACTTTATTCAAGCCAGGCTGAATATTAAATTGTTTCGTATCGAAAGACTTTATTAATGCCAAGCTGAATATTAGTTTCCCTTAAGAAATACATTATCAGCCGTGCTGAAATTTTAGTTTTGCCTATTGAAAACTTTATGCATCGCGATGAATTAAGTTTTCCATTAAAACCTGTATTCCAGAGAGGCTAATTTACGATTTCCTAAAGAAATCTATTCAGGCAGGCTGAATTTAAGTTTTCTCTTAGAAAACTTTATTCAGCCAGGCTGAATATAATTTTTCGTATCGAAAACTTTATTCATCCAAGCTGAATTTAAGTTTTCCTATAGAAAACATTATTCAGCTAGGCTGAATTGAAGTTTCCTATTGAAAACATTGGTCAGCCAGGCTGAATTTAAGTCTTCGTATATAAAACTTTATTCAGCCAAGCTGAATAAACTTTTTCGTATCGAAAACTTTATTCATCCAAGCTGAATTTAAGTTTTCCTATAGAAACATTTATTCAGCCGTGCTGAATTAAGTTTTCCTATAGAAAATTTGTTCAGCGTGCTGATTTACTTTTCCTTGATTTTCCGAGAGGCTGAATTAAGATTTCCTATAGAAAGTCTTTATTAAGCAGGCTGAATTAAGTTTTCCTATTTAAAACTTTATTCAGCCTGAAATTTTCTCATAGAAAACTTTATTTCAGCCGGCTGAATATAAATTTCCGTATCGAAAACTTTATTCATCCAAGCTGAATTATAAGTTTTCCTATATAGAAAATTATGTCATGCCGAGCTGAATTAAGTTTTGCTATAGATAAGTATGCAGCCAGGGATGAATTTTAAGTTTTTACATAGAAAATTCAAGTTCTCCTATAGAAATTTATTCAGCGAGGCCTGAATTTAAGTTTTTTCTATAGAAAACTTTCGTTCAGTCCAGTCCCAGTAGAAGTTTCTATAGATTAAACTTAGTCAAACTGTCCCAATATAAAACTTTATTCAGACGCAAGCTGATTTAAGTTTGCCTCTAGTAAACGCAAGTTAGCCAAGTTAATTAAGTTTCCTATAATTTTTTCCGATCGAATATCAATGGAACTTTGAATTTTATTTCCAAATTAAAGTCTCCTATAGAAAACTTTTTCAGGCGAGGCTGAATTTAATGTTTTCCTATAGAATTTATTAGCTTGAGCTGAATTTATGTTTTCCTATAGAAAATTTTATTCAGCCAGACTGAATTTAAGTTTTTCTATAGAAAACTTTATTCATAGAGGCTGAGTTTAAGATTTCCTATAGAAATCTTTATTCAGCCAGGCTGAGTTTTATTTTTCGTGTAGAAAACTTGATTCAGCCAGGCTGAATCCATATTTTCGTATAAAAAAAACCATATTAATAAAGATTGTATGTTTAGTTTCTTATTCTTATAAAAGAAAAAATTATTCAACTACGCTGAATTTTAGCTAAATTTAAATTTCATAAATAAAAACTTATCAGCAACGATAATTAGGGTTCCTATAAAAATTTTATTTCGCCGTAACTATTTAAGTTTTCTTAGAGAAACTTTTATTCAGCTTAGCGGAATGAAGTTCCTTTAGAAAACTATTATTCGCTAGGCTGAAATGACATTTTTATTGTAGGAACTTTTTCAGCTAAGGCTGATTGTAAGTTGGATTTTTTTTTCCTACAGTAACCCTTTATAGCAGCCAGAATGCAATTTGAAGTCTTCCCAAAGAATAACTTTATTCAGCCAATCTAAATTTAGCTCAGACCGCTTGAATTTGGGATTTTCTTGTAGAGAAACTTTATATGCAGCCCAGGCTAAATTTATCGTTTTATAAAGAAAACTTTATTCAGCACCCGATGAAGTTAGGTTTTCCTATAAAAACATTTTAATTGCAGCTGTACTGAATTTAACGTCTTCTGAAGCTAAATTGAAAGTTTTCTTATAGAAAATTTTATTCACTAGCGGAATGAATTTTCCTTATAAAAAATTTATTCAGCTAGGCTGAAGATGGAGGTTTTATTATAGGCAAACTTTATTCATCTAGGCTGATTCTAAGCTTGAATTTTAGTTTTCCTACAGTAAGAACTTTAATACAGCTTAAGATGAAGTTAATTTTCCAAAGAAAACTTTATTCAGACATCTAAATTGTGAGTATTTCTTACAGAAAGACTTTATTCAGACCCGGATGAATTTAAGTTTTCTTTACGCAGACAACTTTCAGTAAAACTGGGCTGAATTTAAAGTTTTTTTCTATGGAAACTCTTATTCAATCCAGGCTGAATTTAAAGTTTCACACACGAAACTTTTTTCAGAATTTTTTAGGTTTCACTATATAAACTGTATTGTCAGGCCTTTGCTGAATATAAGCTAATCCTGCAGACAACCCTACTCAGCCCAATTTTCAATTAGGTTTTTCGTATAAATGAACCCCTATTCGACCCGGTTGTATCCAAGGTTTCCTATAGAGAAACTTATTCAGCCGGTAGACGAATTTAACTTTTCTTAAATAGAACAAGTTGAATTTAAGTTCCCAAAGAAAACTTTATTCAGAATTGAAATGTTTCTATATTACAGAACTGTATCCAGCCTGCTGATTTATTTATATACAGAAAATCTATTAAGCGCGGCGATTTTAAGTTTCCTTAAATTCAACCGTTGCGAATTTAAGTTTTCTGCAGAAAGACTTTATTCAGCCATGCTGAATTTATGTTTTCTATAGAAAACTTTATTCCGTCAGGTCAGAATTTGTGTATTCCTATAGCAAAAATTTATTCGGCAGACTGAAATTGAAGTTTTATTATACATAAATCTTGACTCAGTCAGCGCTGATTGAAGTTAGGAATTTAAGTTTTTCTCAGAAAACCTTTATTCAGCCAAGTATGAATTCATTCAGCAAGTATGGAATTATATTTCCCAAAGAAAACTTTATTCAGTCTCAGCTGAATTTAAGTTTTTCTGCAAAAAATTTATTCAGAGGCTAAAGTTTAAATGTTTTCCTATAGAAACTTGTATTCCGCAGCCAGAATCAAGTATTCTATAGAAATCTTTATTCGACAGGCTGAATTGACGTTTTCTATGAAAACTTGACTCAGCTAGACTGAAGAAAGGTAGAAGTTTAGTTTTTTCTACAGATAGTTTATTCAAGCCAAGCTGAATTCATCAGAAAGTTGAATATATTTTTCCCAAAAGAAACTTTATTCAGCTCAGCTAATTAAGTTTTCTGGCAGAAAAATTTATTCAGCAGGCCATAAAATTTATGTGTTCCTATAGAAACTTTATTCCGTCATGGCAGTAATTAAGTATTCTATAGCAAAAATTTACAGTTTTTCTACAAGTATTTATTCAGCCAAGGTGAATTCATTCAGCAGGAAAATGAATTATAAATTTCCAAAGAAAAACTTTATTCAGATCAGCTGATTTTAATATTTTCCTGGCAGAAAAACTTTATTCAGCCAAGCGAATTTTGGTTTCCTAATAGAAACCATTTATTCCGCAGGCAGAATTAAGTTCCTATAGCAAATATTTATTCGGACAGGCTAATTTAGAAATTTTCTATTCAGCTGATTAAATCTTTTAAGATTCGATAGGAAAACTTTCTGAATTTCCTAAGAAAAAATATTTGAAAAAAAAATCTCTGAAAATAAAATTGAAAGGCAGAACTTACAGATCCTTAAAGAACTTTATCGGACTGGCTGAATTGACGTTTTCTATAGAAAAACTTGACCAGCTTGGCAGAAGTGAAGTTATAATTTAAGTTTTCCTACAGAAAACTATATTCAGCAAGCTGAATTCAATTCGAAGTATGAATTAAGTTTTTCCCAAAGAAAACTTTATTCAGCTCAGCTGAAATCTAAGTTTTTCTTTCAAAAAACCTTTATTCAGCCAAGCTCATTTTGTTTCTTAGAAAACATTATTCCGTCAGGCAGAATTTATATTGCTATAGGGAAATCTTTATGGACTGGCTGAATTGAGGTTCTATAGAACACTTGACTCAGTCTTGGCTGAATTGCAATAGAATTTAAAGTTTTCTACAGAAATAGTTCATTCAGCCGAGCTGAATTCATTCAGCAGTATGAATTTAAATTTCCCAAAGAAAACTTTATCAGCTCAGATTGATTTAATTTTTCTGCAAGAAAATTTATTCAGCCAAGCTGATTTGGTTTTCCTATAAGAGAAGACTTTCGCGTCAGGGCAGAAGTAAGAGTTTCCTATAGCAAATCTTATTCGGACAGGCTGAAATTTTAGAAAATTTTTATTCAGCCGACATAAATTAGATTATCGTATAGAAACTTTCTTCTCTTTTGAATTTTTCTAAAAAAAAAATATTAAAAAATCTCTGAAAATAAATTCTAGAATTTTTGCTAAATATAAAATTTTGTTTTTTCTAGAGACTAAATTTTTCAAAAAGGACAAAAACCCTTTCATTTTTTTCTAAAAATAAAATGTATGTGAAACACAACTTTTCTTAAACATATTTATAATTAGTATATTAGTTTTTTTCAAGGACAAAATGTCTGCCTAACCACCTAAAGACCAGTTTTCTTTATATTTAGTATAATCCAAAAATTGCTCTTTACCAAAGCCAAAAAACAAGGGTGCTCAAATGAGTTGGCAAGACATAATTCTTCCATTTATACATGCACGCTTATCATCCTTAAATTTATGTTGCTCGGAAATATTCAATAAGCCAGCACCAAACAAACAAACTAACAACAACACAAATCATCATCTTGATAAAAATGCAACAGTTTACTTTGACTAATTTTCCCCATGGCTTGGTGCATGGTGGTAGGGTTAATAGTAGATATGGCTGTTGTTTGATGTTAAATTGCCAACAAAGTTGTTTGAAAAACAAAAAATGCAAACAACCAAAACAAAAACAAAAACACTTATGCTCATTATGAAGCTTTCTTCATGTACGCCCGAACTTCATAAATAGTTATGTGAGTGGTGTGTTTGTGTGGGGCGCAATCACAGCAACACACATCACAAAACAACAAATTGCTGTAGTCGTGACGTCAGCAATACAACCACCCCATCATCATATTCACACAACATCCCTTGCTTATAAACAAAATCTACGTGCGACAACAGGCAACAAAAATAAAAAATCATAAGTATGAGAAGCAAC
This sequence comes from Haematobia irritans, assembly GCA_003123925.1. NCBI lineage: Eukaryota > Metazoa > Arthropoda > Insecta > Diptera > Muscidae > Haematobia > Haematobia irritans. The sequence continues at coordinate 12,947 of PGFW01038183.1, read as the reverse complement.
GCAAACAGGCCCCACATCATCACATCGTCATTGTTTCTGTAGTCTACACGGTTGTGCGTCGTCGTCGTCGTCGCGTGATGTGTGTTTGACTGACGACGATACAACTGAAGGCAGCATTGACGAGACGACCAACAACGACGGCGACTACGTTGAGAAATTTCATTTCATTTGTGAGCATTTCGTTAGCAAATCGATTTCCATAGGTTTGGTAGTCGTTACGGTGTTTGTTGTCGCTCGTTGGTCGTCGTCGGCGCATGTTTCTTTATATACGAATGAGAGATGCGAGCGCTCAAACAAAAACAACCATCCTCCATTAAACAAACAATAGTGCCAAAAAAAATTGTAAAAACAACAATAAGTGTAGAAACGCAGAAAACATGCAAACGAAAACAAATTTCAAATAATTGCAAATGATAGGCCGCGTGGGAAATAAAAAAAATAAATATTCATGATAAACATTTCGAAAGAAAATAAAGAAAAAACCAAACACAACGCAACGCGACTATCTGTGAAAATTAATGAGAGCAAAAAAAATAGAAATTACATGTCGTTAAATAGAACAAAAACAAAAAAATTAACAATCTGAAAAAATACACAAAAACTTAGGAATAGAGACGCATTTAGAAGCCAGTTGAATATTGGATTAAAAGAAACGGTGGGTAAAAACGAAACACCTTTGTTTATTGTTTCGTTAAATTATTTTTCTTTTTCAAAAAAAAAAAAATAATAAAACACTTAAAAAATTGATCAGCGAAAATTTTGGCGCTAAAAAATTTTAAAAAGGAAATGTTGCCAAGGAAAAGTAAGTTGCTGGTTGGTTGCATGATGTTGCTACCAACGAGCGTACGAGATGCAGAAGTATGAGACAAAAAAAAAATCCCGCACACCAGCAAAATATTTTTGAATTCACCTGTGTGAGTATTAACAATGTTTGTGTGTGTGTGTGAATTCGTTCAAATGTTTGCCAGAGAGTGAATGGCTAATGCTAAAGTGTATTTGTGCGGTGAGTGTCCGCTTCTATGCTCTCCAATTTCCGAAGGGAAATGTCTTGCGGAGAGTAAATTGTTTGTTTGAGTACGAATTAGCATTTACCATATAAAAAATGGTTTGAGTTAATTCTCTCCACGAATGTTAGAGAATTTGTATTTGTGTAGTTTTGCAGCTATGTTCAAAATCATTCCTCACTCCGTTGCAAAATGAATGTTATAGGGTATACACAATTTCATTCAAATTTTTTTTGTGTTTGAGAATGACCTTAATGGGTTGTGTGTGACTGTGTGTGAACTATGGTGTTTAGTTTGTTTGTGTCTTATGCATTTTGCAGTGGGCAGAGAGGAGAAATTGCATAAGTGTTTTAGATTTGTGCAAATAGAGTGTAAATGATTTTTCTTAAACCGGTCTATAGTTTTACGGGTGAATTTTCATAACGAAAATAATTCTATTATGATCTTACAAACAATTAAAATAAGACATGATGATTAAAACAAAAGCAACAGAGAAATTAAAAAAAGTGAACAAAAATACAAAAGTGTTTTTCAAGTGGATATAAGTTTTTTTATTAGAAAATATAGGATAAATAAAAAGAATTACAAAATTCACAAAGCAAAAAAAAAAAATAAATAATTTAATAAGAATTATTAATTGACAATAACTAAAAAAAAGCAAACAAATAACTCAGCGTGTAAAACACTTTTCTGTGCATAAAAATAAAGCTACACATAAATAATGTAAGAAAAAATAATAAAATATAGAAGAAAAAATCAATATGAAAAAAATGTAAAAAAATTTTGTAAAATTTAAAACATAATGAAAAAACATAAAATACCTATAATCGAATTTTTGAGTGAGTTATTAGATAAAATAAAAGAATAATATAAAAGAACAAACAAAATGGGAAAAACTAATCAAATTAATTTAGCTAGGTGTCAAGCAAAATATCAGTCAGACAAGGGAAACCTAAATATTTTGAGAAAAAATTAATACAGCAAAAATAACTTATGTATTATATATCTTGGATGAAAATAAAAGAAAAAAAAATACAAAATAAATAAAAATTCAATTTCAAGTAAATTGATTTATTTTTCTTAAATATTTTTAACTATTTAAAAGTAAAAATCGGACTGTTCCAGTGTAACTAACTGACCATATCAATCCCTACATAAAAAAACATAGAAAAAAACATGAAATAATATGAACCAAAATCAAGGCGGAGCAACAATTAATACGAACAAAACAGCTTAAAATTTAAAAAAAAAATATTGGTTTTAATTTAAAGCATAACCTACAACCACATAGAAAACCTTCAATTTCCACATATTATTAGCCTAAGACTATAGGTACGGCGATGATGAAGGAGCAAAGTTGGAATAAAATTGCGAATATTGGATCGAGAGCATTAAAGAAGACATGGTTGCCTCAAATGGAATGAGGAAAGAAAGAAATGGCTTCTTGTGAGACAAGAGAAAATCAAATCGAGACTTAGGAACGAGGAGAATAGTGCGCTCGATTGGTATGGAAAAACGCAAAAAAGGAAAAGCAAAAGGGAAATCCGCCCCCCCACCGCAATTGCATCAGGGAGCGCATGTAAAGTCAGTCAGTTTGCAATAAAAAAGTAAGAAAGGGAATAATTTTGAGGTTAAAAGAGATAGGAATTTTGAAAGGCAAAGAAGATGTTGGTCAATAGGGGATATATCAGATTGTCTCATTCCAATAGTACGCTAAGTCAAAAGTATTTTTTTTTGGAACTCAAAAAACCGTTAAAATGAAATTCCCTCTTTTTCGGCTTTAATAATCATATTAGTTAAGATTTAGTATGTACGATTCAAACAGTTATAACAGACATGTTACAAAATGAGTTAGACTAACTAACTTTAGACCGAACAGTAAGTTTTTCGCCCTTTTTTGGATTGGAAATTTTTTAAAACTTAGCACAGGCAAGTACAAGATAACCATAGCTTTTGATAGAAGTGTACAATAAATTCGAATTGAAGGATTGCTAATTCACATCATCCGAATAGAAAAAAACGAACTCCATCATAAACATGCTATCGATTAAGCGTGACCTGGAATGAGGGCATCGATATGTTGCATACATACGCCAAAAGAACTATTCTCGATGGGCTGGATAATGAGGGATCATCAAGACGATTGACGAGCAGAAGTTAAAGATTTTTTTTTTAAATGAAGTGGTTTAATGTGGATCGTTTGATTTTAAGAAATTATACAAATCGACATGATTTGATGTGTAGTCCACCTTCGCCGGGACAATTAACAGGTTGGCTGATAAGTCCCGGTATACCTAACCAAAGAAAAAACATTTTTTGTCAAATTGTTTTATATTACAAATAGTTCCTTCAAGAGCGATACAACGATTATAACGACTTCCAATTTTTTGATACATGTGTAGATCTTCGGTTTGCTCAAAATAGGACCTCAAGTTTGGCGATTCCTCTTCATTGCAGCGCAATTTTTTTCCCTGCGAGCATCTTTTGAGGTCTGAGAACAAGAAAAAGTCGCCTGGGCTAGATCTGGAGAATACGGTGGTGGGAAGCAATTGAAGCCAATTCCTGATCTTTTGCCATCGTTCTCTCCTATGAGCTTGTGCACGGTTTTTTCCAATTTCGTGAAATTGAATCTAAGAGTTTTTTTATGACATCAAACTGAGGTGTTGCCAAAAATGGTGAGTTATCGGTCATATTTGGTATATGCCCGCATATAGACCGATCTCCGATTTTACTTCTTGGCTTATAGAAAACCGCAGTTTTTATTCAATTTACCTGAATTGGATCGAGAGGTTATTAAGAACCGTAAAAAGGTGTGCCAAAAATGGTGAGCTCGGCTGTTTTGGTATGTCCCATATAAACCGTCCTCCGCCGATTTGGGTCTTGGGCCTTATGAAACCGTAGTTTTTATTCAATTTGCCGAAAATTGAAAATCTTGAGGAGCTTAGGACCATTAAAAGGTGCCGAAAAAGGTCGTATCGTCCCATGTTTTGGTATCAGCTTCGTATATGGAGGCTATACCATATACTGGGGGATCGATCTCCCGATTTTGACATCTTGGTTTTATGAATCGGCGTAGTTTTATACAATTTGGCCTGAAATTGGAAATTTATAGTATTTGCAAAAGACGCTCTAAATCTCAACAAACTAATTGACTTTGGCAACGTCAACATTTTGCAGCGAATATTTGAAGGATGGTACTCATATAAAAAAATATGCATTTATATACTAGCGACGCATCTATGTGTCAGACGGTGACTGTATCAGCCAACTGTTACATCCCAAATCTCTGGCAGCTTAAAAAACCATGGCGCCTATACCACGTAACAGGTGGCTGATAAGTCCGCGGTCTGCCACATGAGCGTCGCTAGATTATTAAATGCATATTAATTTTTATATAGTATCCATCCTTCAAATGATCGTTGTCAAAAATGTGAAGTCTGGGAAGTCAATTAGTTGTGAGATAGAGCGTCTTTTGTGAAAAACTATAGAATTTCAATTCAGGCCCAAATTGTATAGTAAACTACGGATTCTATAAACAAGATGTAAAAGCGGGAGATCGATCCGCCATATATGGTATACGCCTCCATATAAGGAGCTAATACAAAACATGGGACGATACTGCCTTTTTCGCACACCTTTAATGGTCCTCAAGTACTCTCAAGATTTTCACTTTTTTTTCAAGGCAAATTGAAAAACTACGGTTTCTATAAGCCCAGACCCCAAATCGGGGGACGGTTTATATGGGACCATACCAAAATGGACCGATGCTCCACCATTTTGGCACACTTTTTAGCGGTTCTAAAGTAGCTCTCGATCCCAATTTTCAGGTAAATTTGAATCAAGAAACTGCGGTTTCTATAAGCCAAGAAGTAAAATCGGGAGATCGTCTATAAGGGGGGGCTTACAAAATATTGGACCGATACTCACATTTTTGGCACACCTCCTTTTAGGTCATAAAAAACTCTAGATTTCAAATTTTCACACAAAAATTGAAAAAACCGTGCACAGTCATTGAGAGAACGATGCAAAAAATCAGTGAATGTGGCTTCGAATGCTTCCCAACCACCGTATTTCTCCAGATCTAGCCGCATGCGACTTTTCTTGTCTCAGACCTCAAAGATGCTCGCAGGGAAAAAATTTGCTGCAATGGAGAGTAATCGCCGAAACTGAGGCTATTTGAAGCAAACGAGGAGTACTACAAATGGTTCAAAAATTGAAGGCGTTAATCGTTGTATCGCTCTTGAAGGAATATGTTGTAATAAAAACGAATTTTGACCAAAAATGTGTTTTCTTTGTTAGACGGGGACTTATAGCAGCTGTTAATTTGTCCGGGAAGGTGGACTACAAACATCCAAAACATGTCGATTTGTATAATTTCATATAAATCCAACGATCCAACATTAACCGACTTCATCTAAAAAAAAAAATCTTTAACTTGCTTGTACGTCAAATCGTTTGATGAATCCCTCAATTATCCGCATGCGAAATATGTATTTGCTAGGGTATGCAACATATCGATGCTCCTCATTCCAGAGTAGCGCAAAACGACTAAAAGCATGTTTTCTGATGGAGTTCGTTGTTTCTATTCGGATTGGGAATTACAACCTTTCAAAAATTTCGAATTTATTGACACTTCTATCAAAAGCTATGTTAATATGTACTTAGGCCTGTGACAAAGTTTTAAAAAATTTCCAATTCCAAAAAAGGGCGAAAAACTTTGTTCGGTCTAAAGTAGTTCTAACTCATTTTAACATGGTCTGTTTATCACTATTTCGAATATTCGTAACATACTAATCTTGAATGTAAAAGTAGTGAATTTTAGACAGAAAAAGAGGAAATTTCTACTTAAACGGTTTGAGCAAATTCCAAAAAAAAAAAATTTGAACTAGCGTACTTTGGATGAAGACATCGATTATTTCCCCTATGGATAACACATCTTCTTTAGCCTTTCAAAAAAATTCTAATGCTTCTTTTACCTTCAAAATTATCACTTTCCTTACATTCTTTGATTGCAACTGACTGACTTTACGCTGCCCTGGATAGGCAACTGCTGGGGGGGGGATTTTCCTTTGCTTTCCTTTGCGTTTTTCCATACCATCGACGGCACTATTCTCCCCTCGTTCCTAGCCGATTTGATTTTTCTCTTGCATCCTTCACAAGAACCAGTTCTTCTTTCCTTCATTCCATTCTTGAGGCACCCATT